>CANYCX015258276.1:0-12083 GCA_948193385.1 Breynia disticha f. nivosa | reverse complement strand
GAGAGATTTTCCTGAATTGATCAAATCAAATCCCAAATAACAAGACTATTCCAATAGTAGAGTTGTATTCAGCTTGAAAGTTGAGGCCAGTTTCCAACAAAATTTTTGCTCACTTCACTGCATTTCTTACACTTATAGACGGGAAAGTTGCAAACTTGACCTCAAAATGTCTCGAGTCTCAAGTCTACACTCCCCCTTGTATGTGTTTCCGCCAAACGACTCGATCAACTTAAAACAACAAACTCAGGCAACACTCAATTAACATCCACCAATTCTACATCAAACACAAGCCACGAGTTTGGCGGAATCTTTGGACCGGCACGTTTATCTCCATAACTGGATCAAGGATAACACAATAACAACGGTATAATTTAATCAATGTTGGAAAACCATTTGCGAAAAAGGTTATGAGAAACTTGTTAGTGAAACCAACAGAAGCTTGAAATATGAAGAGAATAAAATATATAAGAAAGTGAAAGCAGGTTTACCCCATGGATGGTGGAATCGTAAGTCTTCTTTTGTCTCCAACACGCATACCTATTGATTACATTACAAAAATAAAATCGTAATAAAATGGAATGGAATCGCACTAAGTATCAGATGTTGGTATAGAGTTAGTTACCATTGACTCCAACGTCCCATCCTTTTATCACTTGTCCCACACCTGCAGCACCAAAAGAAAATTTAATATAGTAAATGAAATAATAAAAAAATAATGGTGTTGTTCTTCTGACATACCTAAACGAAATTTAAAAGGCGCCCTGCCCATATTTGAGTCAAATATGTCTCCATTCTTCTTTAGCTTGCCAATGTAGCGCACACTAACCTGAACAGAAACAACAGAACAATTATGACCAACAATACTTCACATTCTTTTTCCATTTTGATCACAAATGATTGACAGTGTAAACGTCCATTTCAGACATTCTAAATACACATGTACATGCACACACATAGAGACAGACCAACAAATAAAGCATGACTATTGCAACTGATTTCAGAACGGCTTGAAGATGAAATGGGAGCAAACAAGCAAATGCAACACCTCGAGGAAGGAAAACACCAGGAACAGAAGCTCTAGTATATATATGTGTGTGTGTGTGTGTGTGTGTGTGTGTGTGTGTGTATATGAGAAATGCACCTTGCTTCCAGGAGATGCTCTTTTACCATCAGGCTTGCCTATTGCTAAATCCTCAATAACTAGTCCATTTGAGAAACTCCTAACATTTGAAGGCTTGACTGCTAATTCATCCTCAGCTGATCCCGGACCAGATATGGCCTTCTTTTCAGAAGTAGGAGCACCTTGCTCCTTGTTTGCACCCTCCTCACAAACCTGAGTCTTGCTCTTCTTCTTTTTCTTCTTTTTCTTACCAGAGGACTTTTCGCCTTGCTCATTACCAGCGTCAACATCAACCACCCTGTAAATGGATGCAGCAACATGAGCAGTATGTTAAACACAAGGAATATTGTAGCCAACTTTATATTTGTATCAATCTAGTGATGATTGAAAAAGTAACACTTAGGGAGATAAACATATTGATTAAAACTGAGTTTGTATAATGATCACAACCATAGATACTTATGGCAGCTAGTTGCTTGTGTGCATGCAAATATGAACAGAGAACAAGTTCCAATTTCTTACCCCTGACCATTACTCTCAGGGGACACTTGTTTCATCGCCTCTTCGGGCTGTACTTCAGTTTTGGGAAGATCGCTCTTCTTATCATCTTTACCAGTTACAGGAGTATCCTCATTCTTCTTATCATCTTCATCTGTTACATGGTCATTCGGCTCTTCCCCCTTTTGCTTTTTGTTCTTTTCTCTCTTTTTCTTTGTTTTCCTAGTACCAGAGACAATGAAGCAATTTAAGTAGGATTCAAAAATTATAAAAGGCACAATCAAATAGAAAACCTTAGAAATAATTCGGTTTTCTTACTTTTCAGGTTCATCATCTACTTCAATACTTTCAACTTTCCTCTTTTTTTCTGAAGCATCATGAGCTTCTTCTCTTTCTGCCTTCTTCTTAGCCTTTTTGAGTGCTCTTTTTGCTTTCTTTTCATCCAGGTCTCCTTGGGTCTCCAGAGTTTTGACTTCTTTTTGTGATGCCAAAACTGGGAAGCCATCTTCATCTTCACTTTCCAAAACAGAGATAACCTTATTTGTCTTAGCAACAATCTGTTTTTGTGAGTCATTTTGTTCTTCGTGATCACTTGACCGTTTCTTGTTCTTTGAGCTATCAGACTTAACATTTCCGTTGGTAGGTTTGTCATCTTCCATTATCTCCTCAATAACAACTAAATTAAGGTTACGTCAAAAAAATATATAAATAAAAATGAAGTATTGAAGAAAAAGATTTTTCTCTATGAAACAATTGATACTTCATTATTAAGATGTAAATAAAGATATCTACAAGAAACATTAGGTACCTCCACTATTTGGGACAGGTGAAGGAGGGAACATTTCAAGATCTCCATTCTCCTCATCATCGATGAAATCATTGGCATCAAACTCATCATCGTAATCATATTCACTGGAGTCATCGTCTGTCTCTGTATCAGCAATATCTTCTCCAGAATCACTAAGTATTGTAGTACGAAAACAAGCAAAGAATTTAACATTTGCATAAAAAAAAAAATGCACGCATGCGCGTGAGAAATCAAGGAATATTCAAGAGTAAAAACAAAAACTGAAATAAACCATTGAAAAGGATACGACTCATATTCATCTCGAAGCTTGTCTCCTTCATCAGAAGCAAAGTAACCAGAGATATGAATACTCCTGGGGCCAATCACTGAGAAAGCTACTAATTCATCCTTGAATTCAAGATTCAAGGAACAAGATTCAATTTTATCCGGTAACAGTGTGCACAAGAAAATAGGATTCTTATGCCCTACAGAACACTGAAGTATGCTCTTCTCAGGTGATGAACCAAGTCCTAAAGTAGCCTAAATAACAAACAACACAAATCGAAATGCAAATAATATTAATCACCAATATCAGCAGCTATTCTGCATAATAATAACACTAGTCAAGCGCAAGTAGCTAGATAAATATATGCAGCACCATTTTAATCCATCAATAAAAGTAAAAACAAAATAACAACAATTCAGCTTCGAAAATCGTTTATTAATGCTATAGAAAGCATACCTGAGTGACACAAAGAGTTCCTTGCACATTATCAGAGTGATAAGGGTGTGGTTTTCCTGGTTTCACTTCAATCCCTGGAAAAACAACACCATGTCATTTTAAACTATAAGCATGCTTCACTGAAACAACTTATTGCATGCCAACATTGACATTTTTTAAGCAAACATTTTCGTCAAACACTTCTTCGGAGAAAAATGAAAAGAAAAAGAGTGAATAATTACAAAGTGTTTACCCCAAAAACCCATGTGTTCTGCTGTTGTGGCGAAAACGTAGCTGCTTCCTCTAAAACCCTTTTGCTTTAAAACCCTAACGTCTTCCTGCTTTTAAACGTCGCCGTTACATACGACGGCGTTTCTTAATGTTGAAGCCTCCGGTTTTCGCCGAATTGGGCCTTTCTTTGGACCTTCCTTTCAAATTAAGGCCCATTAGAACAATTTATGTATAAAAATAAAACGGAAAATTAGGTAAATACCCATTGCATTTTGCAGAAATGACTATCATAATTTCACTTTATCTAAAAACGCTCAAATCTTCATTTTGAAAGAGATATATGTTAATTCATTAACTATCCTTTTAAAACTGCCCACTTTGACCATAATATATAACCACCTTTATTCAGAGAACATGAGAGCATTTTTTAAAAATAAAAAGTCAAATAAGGCATTATCAATACTAAAATCATCATGTTGGCATTTTTAAAGAATGGATAATTACAGATGGCATTTTTAAATTTTGAAAACCTTAATGTGATTGTGGGCATAATTTTCTAAAAACGATTAAATTTAAATTTATATACGCATACGTTTAGAACAAATTCTGATTGCGAACGTAAATAACCTTAGATTTAACTATTTTCACAATATATGAATTTATAATTGTAAATGTATGTAAATTTACAAATTTAAAATAATTTATAAATGTGGATGTAAATAAAATTAAAGTTAATATGAATTTATAAATATAAATTTAGTAAATTTACAACTTTAACTATTTTAACAATTAAGCGTTTTTGAATTTTTCATAGCATGTTTTCTATGTAATTTCTCCAAAGACACAAGCATTAATTTGAGCAACAAGAACAGTAAGCAATCTCATAAACCACCACTTATTCACACTCAAAATAATACAAAAAGGATTATTTACACATCTTATATTATGAATACGTGTAGTAATATTGATTTACTATATGTTTTCTCAACTTACTCCAAGTTGTGATCACATCCACAAAACGAACATATGAAACCTTCAAGTTGTAAGAAACAGTGATGTAAAAATCAGGAAAATTATTCTACTTTCACGTCGGCACTTGCTGCCTCCATCAATCCATTGCGTATCTGGTCACCAATATCCCTAACATGGCCAGGGCCATGAGGAATAAACACCGTAGTGTTCTTTGATGAGTTTCCAAGGTCTTTGATGGTGTCAAAGTACTGAGTGATCATGATAAGATCCATTACTTCTTTGGCTGAGGTGCCCTCCACCTTGTGAGAAAAGTTCAGAATGTTCTCCCTTAAACCATCTGTAATTGCCTGCCGCTGCCTTGCTACACCGATACCGCCGAGGTACTTGGATTCGGCTTCTGCTTCTGCTTTTTTAACCTGGAGAATCTTATCTGCTTCGCCTTTGTATACGCTAGCAAGCTGAAGCCTTTGGGCTGCAATTAAAACCAATAATATCCAGAAGTTATCTCATGTTGAAACCAAAATCAACAATCACAGCAAGGACAAGGATACAGTTATCAAAATGTCAGAATCTGTCTTAACAACAAACCAATAATAGCTTGAAATAGTTTATAATCTTACCAAAAAAAATCATTTGTTTAGGAAAGAAAATAAACTGAAAAGTCAATTTCAAATGCAACACCTCATAGATTATATCACGCTGTAGCCTTTTCTTTTCTTCACATAAGTGCAAGATTTACAAAACTTCTCAAATATCAATGACTTTACTCAGTTTACATTTAATTTAATAAAATACCATAAAGCATCTTCAGTAAGATGGTGTGAATCTGTCCAAGGCATTACCTGCATTAATCTCATTCATCGCCTTGCGCACAGCAGGATCAGGTACAATGTCAACCATCAAAATATGCTCTATGCTATATCCGTAAGCTCCCATTACCTGTTTCATATATCAAAATTTAGACGATAACAAGCAACCATCGGATTTCATAACAACAAGAGGAAAAATGAAATGGCCAACCATAGACAACAGCCATCATAGGCTAACATGAAATGCCATTTATTGCTTACAACACGATATAACTCCATATGCTCATACAAATTCCATGGTTGATCTCCACACAAAAGTTAGAAAACTACCATAAAGAATGTGTGCAAAAATCAAAAGCATTTTTGCAAAACCCAATAAGCAAACAGCTGACTCAATTGATTGTTTAAAAATCACATTGGAAGGAGCTAAAATAATTCAAGTCAATAAACAAATGAAAACATAAGGCTTAATGGAAAAACATGATTAACAAACCATATAACTCACAAAATTTTATTACCACATCAATGAACATAAAACTATGGCACAAATGTGTTTTTAATTCGTTTAATTTTCTTCGCACGTTAAAAGCATGCTTCCAACAAAGATCCTTTCATGAAAATATACCTTCTCAAGTTCCTCCAAGACGGCTTTTGCAACCTCACCCTTCTGCTCAAAAAGATCATCCAATCCCATTCGCGGCACAAGAGCACGAACCACTTCATAACACAACACACAAAACCCCGATGAAAAAGAAAAAACAAAACCAAAATACTCAAAAAAGTAAAAACAAAATACAACAATTAACAATTACCATCAAATACATAAGCCTGAATCTGCTCTTTAGGATTAGCTAACTCATAAAAAGCATCATCAGCATTCTCCTTCACTACACGATATTGAATCGAGCAAAGCAATTGCACAAACACATTATCCTAATCCAAACCAAACAAAACTCTGTCAATTAAATTTCCCACAATTCAAATCCATCATATAAATAAGACAAAAATGAATTAATGAGGGGTAAGCTAGAAAAAATAAAATTAGACCTTAGTTTTAGTTTCAATACGGACGTCGAGGGAGTTTATACGAGTGGAGAGCATTCCGGCGAGAAATTGACCGGCGAAAGGGTTGAAACAGTGGAGGCCAGGTTGGGCTAATCTTTCGAAGCGGCCCCACTTTTCGACGACGCCTATGTCGGCTTGGCCCACGCAAGCAAGAAAACACAGGTTTCCCATCTTGTTTTAGTTTCTGATCGACTATCTATAAGACGATGTTCGTCTCGTCAATTTGAACAAGATGTGATCGAGGGGCTTTTGGATATTTCCTACATATGCGTGTTTTTGGCCTTTGCTGGAGGGTTAATTTCAGTTTTGGCCCTTCCAAATTGAAACAGATCACTCTATGGTTACTGCAAAAAATTTAAGTCATATTGTGCCAATATTGATTTCATTAAAAAGGAGTGTTGACCCATACTCTTGGTGCCCCTCTATGTATGCATTAAAGATTCTTTCGAGCAACATGTTTCTACAGAATAAAAATTCTTACAAGTACGTAAAATAAGAAGGGTTGACGATTTCTAATCCGACAATTCGATTAAAAAATATACAATTGAATATGACACGAATACAATTTTTGATGGTTTTTATCTCTATTATATGTCATAATTTGTAAGATTATCTCAAACTGTAAGATTATAACAAATAAATTATTTCCCATGACTCAATTAGATTCTGACCCCCACGTTATCTCTCTTTGATTACTGCCAACATAACCACCAAATCGTTGAATAAAATACTGAATTGAAGAATAAGATCACACCACAACTGCATGTTTTACCCCCACAAGCTTTACTCCTCACCAGCATGATTGGATCAAATGGGACAACTTATCATACCAACTGAGACAAATAAACATTCAAAATTACGTGATGGGGCTGGCTTTGCTTTGGAATGTGAAGCAAACTGATTTGGATCTAGATCATTTGTTGGGTTCTCTGGGTGCAGTTGCAGAACTTCAATCTGCAACTTCCACGTTCAAATTTATCGTTGCATGCCCATACAGTTCTTGACTTGTTCTCTTATATTATGAACCTGGAAGAGAAAGTGCTCGTCAAATTATTACTGACAGAGACAGTGCACTGCAAATTGCAAGGATTCACAGAGGAGTCATTCTGGCATGTAGATGTAAGTTTCTATCGGAAGAAACAAGACATTTGATTGAAATTTGTGAAAGATGCATGGTAAGCAATGCATCAGACAGTGATATAAATTATTGAATGATGTTCATATGCACCTCAGTTCAGTTCACTTGCACTTTCTTAGACTTATATCGTTTTCTTCCCGTGGAAAGTTTTCATGAACTGGTTTCTTGTCTAATACAGCCTTCATCGAAAGAAAAAAATTCAACTAGAAAGTAAAACTAAACCTGACGAGTGAGCACTGCTATATAATTTTTCGTCCTAGCCATTTATAAAACCCGACGGATTAGATTCTGAGAATATCATTCATGGAACCAAAACAGCCCGTACACTCAAGGACTATGAACTAATCCCACCTTATTTAGCTCTATTCTACTATTTAAAATCCACAATACAGATTAAATTAAGTAGAATCTTGTTGGCTTGCTGGAAGAACATGGTTGAAGGCATCTTTCATGTGTCTGCAAGAAATATGAACAAGCGCCTAATACAGTGCCGAATAATACTATCAAGTCATTTGAAGACTTATAATGTCGCTCTATTACGGGACATTACAGCTAATCAACCACTCGGGAAGCGGAGCCAAACCTGCTGAAACAACATGCTTTTTCTGATTAAATATCCACTCATCTCTGTTAATATCTGAAAACTCCATCTATATTACCAGGTCGAGCTGTAATTCACGATTCTGAAATATATAATACTCTCTTCGTCTTAATTTATATGATACGAAAATATTATTTTAATATATTAAAGAAATGATATTGTTAAATATTATCACACCCTTTTGCTCCTATATATATGATAGCAACTCCTCGGCCTCGCCACCATCGCAACACACAATCACTTCCAATAACATCCGCTGCTAGAAAGAAGCTCAAACTTAATTTAAGACAAGAAAAGAATGGGTTGCTGGTCAGGTGAGAATGCTACAAATGCCTACCTTAAAACCTTAAGAATGGTAATCAACATTGACTCATTCATGTAATAATGTCTCGTTTTATTTTTCTCAAGTTTGACAAAACTAAATGGTGTACAATTGATTCTGCAGGGTCAAAATGCGAACGAACCAGACGTAGCTGAGTTCATTTCAGCAATAGCAGCAGGCAACAATGCACAACTAATGGTAGTGCCATGTGCAGATGCGGCCAACTCCACCACACTAGCCCTAGTAGCCGCAGCTCATCAAACTGGTGGTCGAGTTATTTGCATTCTTCCTGGTCCCGAACAGTTAAAACTATCCAAGAAAGTCCTAGGCTTCAATGCCTGTTATGTTGACTTTGCCATTGGAGATGCTCAGACTCTTCTGATGAAACAATACAGTGAAGCAGATTTCGTGCTTATTGATTGTAACTTAGATAACCATGAAGGTATTCTAAGAGCAGTTCAAGCAGGAAGAAAAAGAAATGGTGCTGTAGTGGTTGGCTATAACGCATTCAGGAGAGGTTCATGGCGATTCAGTGGGTCAAAAAACACAACTATTGCCTATCGGAGAAGGATTGCTGGTGACAAGAATGGCTCCAAAAGCTAACATGGTCAATGGAAGTGAAAGGAAGAGCAATTGGGTTGTTAAGGTTGATAAATGCACAGGTGAAGAACATGTTTTCAGAATCAGATCTCCACAGGGAAAGCAAATTAAAGCCTAGAAAATGGTTGAGTTTGTAAAACTTGCATGGGATGAAGGAGGTACAAATTAAGATTAGATTATTGAAAGAGTGGTCGTGACTACTAAAAACTAATTGTAAATAGATGGAGTTCGTATACATCTGGTAATATATTTATTATGAATGATTAGCAGTTTTTTTGGAATTAAACTGTGTCGATCATTAATTTAGCTTAATTTTGTAAATATAAATGCATATTTTTTCCAGGATGAGTGATGGTAATAGGGTAAGCGGTTATCAGGTTAGGAGATGATTTTCAGATCAAACGGATTACAATAGGTTGAAAAAATGACAAACTAAACTAAACTAATATTTTTTACAGACCAAATAAAATCAGACCACTCCTAACAGTTTGAATAAGTCAGATTAGCAGATTGAAAGAATGTACAAAATTCAATTCAATTCTCTCAAACAGTCTTATTTTTTAATTGAATAATATAATTTTTTTATTTATGTTATTTCTTTTTTTTAGTATACTAAAATCATAATTTTAACTATAACATTATAAAAATTAAATTTTTAATAAAACCCTCAAAATTTAAATATTATTAACATACAATATAATATTATTAATGTAGAATTTATATATTATCGGTGCTGCTTGGGTTCGCGTTCAGATCCACCAATCTAAAACCAAACCGAACCATAAGGCATAACGGGCTAGAAAAAATCCAAACCACAATTAAACCGAACCGCTAACAAATCAATAAAAACAATTTGATTCGGGTTAATTTCGGTTTATATTGGTCGATTTGGTTTTTTTCCTCGCCCGTATATGGTACCTCGTGAGAGCTCCATACCATCTTGTTTGATATGCATATAAGTTGGAATGGAATGATTAATTACATAATAAACTGCTTTTTCTTATTCGTAATAATACAACTGTTTTAAAATTTGTAGATTAATTAATTTTTTATTGTATTTTATAGGAAATAAGTTTTGTATTAGTTTTAATATAATATATATTTTATATAAATTATATATATAAATTTAAATATTTTTATATATAAATTTATATTAATTTTTATAAATTTAAATTTAATATAAATTTTTAACTTAAAATATATTAAATAATTTTTTATATATTTTTCTAAAATTATTTTTTATATAAATATTTTATGATTTTAAATTGAATATTAACTTTATATAAATTTTATATATTTTAAAACTGAAATATATTTATAATTCAAAATAAAAAATACAAAAAAAAATTATAATTGATTTATCAATAAATAATAAAAATAAAGTATATGACAAATACCTCTAAACCTTGAAAATGAGGTGGGCGGCCATGGAAGTGAAGATCTACGAGTCATGTTAGCATGCTCTCACCATATAAGGCCGAAATTAGGAGTGACAATTACGATTAGTGGATCATAATCTTTTATTTTGTTGAATATAAAGAAGAGAATTGACACTACAAAATTATTGAAATTTTATTACACTTGAATTACCTCACAAATATAATTTTTTTAATTACTCAAAAGACACACGCTATTACTCTTATTTTTCTTCATACTCATTTGCTACTCTTTTTTATCTCGGCTTCTCTCTTTTTTTGCCCACTTCTTCTTTGGCTCTTTCTCTCTGCTTCTTCTTACTCAACACTCACACCATGCCCCTAAACATCATCTCTATTTATACACAAACTAAGTCGGTTGAGTTCTTCTCTAATGTTCTAAACTGTTCTAAATATTTTTGCCGACATTTTTCTTTATTTTTCTAAGACTCTCTACATACTTCTAGAGAGAAAGAGTCGGTGACTCTCTAACACTCCCCCTCACCGACTACTTTCTTGTGTAGCTCGCGTCGAGCCATTATGCCGAGCTGTTTTTTGAACTTTTCAAATTTAGCTCCATTTAGTCCTTTGATAAATATGTCAGCGACTTGATCTTTAATCTTGACATATTTCATTTTGATGTCGCCTCGTGCGACTAATCGAGCTTTAAACCCTTCAATTGAACCATCGGGGCGAGTCTTCACCTTGTATACCCATTTGCAGGAAATAGGTTTAACATCTCTTGGCTTTGGCACCAAATTCCATGTTTGATTTTTCTCAAGCGCTTCTATTTCTTCTTCCATGACATGTCTCCAAGCTAAGCTTTGCGATGCTTCTTCATATGATAAGGGTTCATCTTGACTATCCTGTTCTGCAATAGCAACATTAGCATATTTGAGATTTGGTTTTCTTATCCGGCTTGATCTTCAAAGTTGTGACTGTGGACTATCAATTTCTTCTTCTTGGATTGATCTTGTCTCTTCTGCTAATATTTCATATACTCCTGTTCTCCATGGGCATTCATGATCAAGTGTATCCTTTTCACCTTCTTCATCTTCTTTAGAATGCATGCTTACTTTTATCTGCTCCTCGGTCTTTTCTTGCGACTTATCTTCATTTTCTTTTGAAATTGACAAGGTTTCCTTCTTCGGAGTCCAACAGGATGCTGCTTCATCGAATACCACATTTCTTGATGTATAACAACGATTAGTAGTGAGATCACAACACTTCCACCCTTTTCTTTGGTTGTCATAGCCAACAAAAATGCACCGAATTGCTTTCTTGTCAAACTTGATACGTAAATGATTTGGAACAAATACGTAGTAAACACATCCAAATACTCGTAAGTGTCCAACATAAGGTCTGACACTCCATAATTTTTCATAGGGTGATACTGACCCTAGCCGATGTTGAGGAAATCTATTTATCAAGTAAGCTGAAGTTCTCATACATTTAGCCCAAAATCTCCCAGGTACGTTTTTAACATGCAACATACTTCGACAAATTTCTGAGAGATGTCGATTTTTTCTTTCGGCTACACCATTTTGTTGTAGTGCATAAGGGCATGTAAACTGGTGTCGAATTTGACATTCTATCAAGTACTTAGAGAATTCATTTGATGTATATTCTCCACCATTATCCGTACGCAAACACTGGATTTTTTTACCCATTTCTTCTTCAGCTATATCTTTAAACTCCTTAAATTTGTCTAGTACCTCAGATTTTTCTTTCATAAAGTAAACCCAAACGTACCTGGATAAGTCATCAATAAACGTGACCATGTATCGTAACCCACATATCGATG
>CANYCX015255414.1:0-10678 GCA_948193385.1 Breynia disticha f. nivosa | reverse complement strand
GGTGGAGTCAAGTTGAATGTCGATGCTGCCATATCCGATTATGGGTGCTCGGCTGGGGGCTTGTTACGGGATTCCAATGGAATTGCTATAGGTTGCTTTCATGTTGGAATTGGCTTTTGCTCACCTCTCTTTGCGGAACTTTGGGCTATTCTGTATGGTTTACAGTGGAGTCTGGCAAAAGACTTCAGGCATTTGGTTGTTGAATCTGACAGCAAATTGGCTATCTCAATTATTACGGGAAGCCATGAGTGGAAAGGAAGAAACCAGGCTCTTATTTGGGAAATTAGACAAATTCTCAGATTGAATCCAGAGGTTCGATGTAGGTTTGTCTTTCGGGAAGCGAATGAAGCTGCGCACTGGTTAGCGCATGCTATACCAACTAACGGATCTTCTTTGTTCCAAGAACTTGTTGTTTTACCGCCGAATTTGCTATTTCTTTTAGTGTATGATAGATTAGGAGTCAGCCCCCCTCATTGGTGCTCATATGACTACTATGTAAGGTCTTCGGGACCATCATTTGCTTTTATGTGATTGTTCATTTTCCATTGAAAAAAAAACTACACAACCAACCAATAATACTTATCATCAATCAATCAATCAATCAATCATCATAAATCAACATTATGCAATAACTCAAAACATTTAATAACGATTTCATGCTTTATTCATATATCAAGACACATATCAAATTCCACTAAAGGGATCACATTTCATAAATGGCATGCTAAGGATGTAAGCTCATTTGTACCCTTCAGTACTTATTGCATATGAAAATGCATCCTTCAATGTCTCGTTTATTATTTGTACCATTTGGTGCCCAATTAATACGTAATTGCATCCACGATGCCCAATAATCATTTGTACACTTCAGTAGCAAATTCAATATATAAATATAAGAGTTGTACTCATTATGATCATTTGTACCCATTGGTACCCAATTCATTATATATGTAAAGGATTTTTATTATTTATTAGTGCACATTAACAAATGTTGCACCTGTCGACGCCCAAAACTATTCTTCTACTGAAATCTCTATATATTTCAAATTTATGCCATGGGCACACAACTCTATACACTTAAAAAATTGCTTTAACATTGCATTTTCATTTTGCACTTGCTGGAGCCCAGACATTTTTATGCACCCTTTAGTGCCCCATTATTTTTATGCACCCACTAACACTTCTACATACCTATGTATCATCTAGTACCACTAATGTAATGTATTCACAATGCATATATACTTGTGCCATTTTCAATTACTCATAAACTCAATCACAACATATATCAATTTTTAATCATTATAAATTTACATTCTTCTCAAATATTTTACTTTATCTAATAATTCATGTATCTTTCAGTTTCACCATTTCAATCATCTTGATAATGACATATCAATGAGTCATCCTTTCCAACAAAATCACATTTACCATTTATCCAATAATGCAAAGTCAAATCATCACAAAACCATCAATCATAACATTTCATCAATCACCAATCATTTCACAGCAACAATTCACAATCAATCGCAACATAACTCTTTTCATTTATCCTCGATACTAAATCAAAATATGTGACTTTCACAATCTAATGTTAACCACAACATGACATTTTATTCTTTCCATTTATATCAATTGATATTAGTTTTAGCACACTTGAATCATTTGCACACAATAAATCACATATACTTAATCATACAAGATGCAAATAATAGATATGATACTATTGGCGTAAACACTTACCTCAACTCCCATAGAGTTAAGAATGAGAATTCGCCCTCCACAAAGGCTCCTCTCTATATTTTTTTATGCCTAACACACATACATTACACATTATATACATTAAAATCTCTACTTTTCAACACAATAGTCATTCTTTCTAATAGGACTCTTAACCAT
This sequence comes from Breynia disticha f. nivosa, assembly GCA_948193385.1. Lineage (NCBI taxonomy): Eukaryota > Viridiplantae > Streptophyta > Magnoliopsida > Malpighiales > Phyllanthaceae > Breynia > Breynia disticha. The sequence goes on along the minus strand of CANYCX015255414.1, from coordinate 8,782 downwards.
TTTGTCTATCGCTTCCTATCTTTTTCTCTCTTTTCCTATTTTCTCATTAACAACTATATTAAAAAATAATTAAAAATTAAATCTTGACCTCATTTAACTCTCCATTTTCCTTCCTAAAATTTCCCTGACTCGGATAAACACATTATCTATCCACATTTCAACAATAATGCTTAATATTCATTTTTATCTCAACTAAATTAAACACGAGTTTTTATGAATTTTCTAACTTCGAATTGGGCATTATGTTAGTCCAAGAGCTTTCTTGTGCACGAATGAGATGGGTTTTAGGTGTGGGGAAGAGTGAGGGACATGTGTGTTTGTATATGGTTTTCTTTTGAACCCTTTTCTATTTGAGCCTATTTGTAGTTTCAAATTTCAACAGAGGACACGGCCTAGCCACACAGTCATGTCATGGGTCGTGTCCCTAAATGTTTGACACACGGTCAGGTGGCACGACCGTGTTTGTGGTTATGTCCCTTTATTCAAACAGCACGAGTTGTGTTGCTAGTCCTGATCACATGTGTCATCAGTGTAAATTACACAGCCATGAATACATGTGTGTTTGTGACCGTGTTAATTACTTGCATACAATTTATTGATTTTCTTAATTCTGACACTTATCAATTACCCCAACTCATTAATTAACATTATGATAAATTTGGGAACGTTACAACAGTATTAACGTGTTAGTTACTTATAGAATAAAAACAAATCAAATTACAAAGATGAGAAAAGGCTTTCAATTATTCGGTGCTAGAAGTAAAAAAAAAGTTGAAAAATCTAGAGGAGGAAATTTTATATTTTTTCTACTCAGGTGCTTAAAAGCAAACTCCTAACTATTTCAGAGACGGATTAATCAAATTTAGCAGCGATAGTGCGATACGATACCGTTTCATGTCCACCATTTGAAAACGCAACGTTTATAACTAAAAAAATTCAAACAATAAACCTGGAGGGAAACCGCAAAATCAAAACACAAATATCTAAAAAAAAAAAGAAATCTCTAATCTCTTCAATTTCAATGGCTGAAACCCTGAGTCCTAACCCCACACAACGACAAAGACTTCGAGTCCAATCTCCGACAAGTCCTTTTTTTATAGGCTCCAATGACGACAACCGCGAACGTGCTCAAGCACGCGCTGCACGCGCCGCTGCAATTCGGCGTAAGTCGGTGGCTTTATCAGCCGTACAACCTCCGCCGCAGAAGATTTCCGACGATTGCCTTGATAAGCAGCAGATTCTTGATCTCTTCCATAATTGTATTAAACTTGCTAGTGAAAATGTCCGTTTTTCCCTCTCATTTTGAATTGTTTCGTTATATTTTTTTATTAAATTTATAGTAATTTACCTTGTTGAATTTGTATGTGTTGTTTTATATTTAGTTAGTTTATATGTGTTGTTTGGATTTATGTCCATTTGTATTTGTTGTAGTTTGAATGTTAATTTAGTAATTTTTTGGGTTGCAGAAAATAAATCAGAAAAATACATGGGAGTTGAATTTGATAGACCATATTGCTGAGATTATAAAAGTGGAGGAAGAAGCTGATGTGGAGACTAATTTTCAGAAGGTACTATAATTTATGGGTTTTTTCTTAATTTAATGTTTGATTATGCTTCGTCCGTGCAAGTTCCTCAATTTTAATGCTATCTCTGATTTTCAGTTAGTAGCTTTTAATGGATTTTTTTATTACACTATTTTGTAGGGTATAATTTGGCTTTAGATTTTTTTTCATGGAAGTTCCGAACTTTTTCATTGATGAAATCTGAATTAAAGTTGGAGTTCTTGTCGTGAATTTAGTTTTGAATTTTGATTGCTTTTCATACTTGTGACATGGTTTGTTATCAGTTGTATAAGCTTGCTTGTTAGTGGTACTTCCAATTATTTTTGCATGAAAAGAATTAAGTTGCTTCAAACATCTCTTAGACTAATTCTACATTAGACTTGTTTTAGTGGATTCAGTTATGGTTGTTTATGCTACTGTTGCATGGTTTGCTTTTTGATGGAAGATGTTTGTGACTAGTTTTGCTATTTGACTATTTACAGGCTAGTTGCACACTTGAAGCTGGAGTCAAAATTTACTCATTGAGAGTGGACGCTACTCATTCTGAGGCTTACAAAGTCCTTGGTGGTATTAACAGAGCAGCTTTTGAAGATGAACAAGGTTAGAGTTTGTTTTCATCTCCTAGTCTTCCTATTTAAACTATGCGATAGAGAGGGGAAAGTAGGTGATGATATTTATTTTTGCATCATGCTAGATGTTCTTTGATTTATTTCACGCTAGAGCCTTGTGATTAGTTTGAAAAAGAACTTGGATTCATGGAATTTAAGAATCCAACATGTATGAAAAACTATTTGATTCTTAGTAACAGTTGGCTGATATGCTAATTGTAATTGCAAACCTTCTCACTAGATGAGCTAATGGTCTGGCTGTCATGCCAATCTTTTTTCGATATCATACTTTACCAAATACAATAAATGACATTTTAAATATTTTAAAATGTAAGCCTGCTTTTAAGTTGCTGTATTGCACATTTTTCTTGTGTCCAAATTTCATAATTTTGTGCAATGATATCAGATGGCATTGTTGAGGATGCCAATATCCAAAATGAAGAGAAAGGTCATTCAAAGAAAGATTTGGAGATAAAGGTAAATATTTTGAATTTATTCTGGTTTTTCGGTTATCATAAAGTTCTATCTGATGTGAATTTATTGGTGCAGATATCACCATTATCAACACTGGAACCTTCATTTGAGGCTCTTAATGCAAAGAAATTTGATGGTGATTGCTGAACAAATGCTGCATTCTTTTTCATGCCTTTCACTTGATCCTGGGTTTTAATGCTTTTTGTTTGCTTTTCAGTTGCATTTGCAGTGGATCCCTTGTACCATCAGACATCTGCAAAATTTGATGAAGGTGGAGCCAAGGGTCTTTTATTGAACAATCTTGGAGTATATGGTGGATGTCGGGTGCTTTTTGATTCACAAGAAGTCCCTGGAAAGTGCATGTTGGGTGAAAATCAACATGAAAGATCAGATATTATTGATCTTTCTTTTGCTAAAGGTATGGCTTCTTGTTTCTCATGAATGTCACAACATAAGCTTCAGTTTTGACAATTGTCAGATTCATTTTTATTCTCCAGATCACATTGAACAAATGGTCCAGAACATGCGAGAGAAGAATGACATATCACCAACGCTCACACAGATAGTCAACCAATTCAATGAAGATAATAGGCGACAATCGGACACCTTTAGTTCTCATTGTCAATCAGGAGACCAGATTGAACAAGATGACACAGCTCACAATGTTGAGCCTGATATTAACGCTGATGCATTTGAAATTAGAGGGGCCTGGAATTTTGATCAAGATGGTCATGAAAGTTTTGCTGAGGATGACTCTAATGGCATGGATACATCTTGCCCTAGTTATGGCGAGGTTTATGCTTTATATTACAGTATTACTTGTTAATAATGCATCTATGTCTGCTAAACAATTGAAGAAATTCCTGAAGATGTTTTTTGGCATTTGAAATTTAATTGTTTCTTCTAGGAACATGAACCATTATCTTTCCATGATCCTGACTTGGATGATGGATTTGAGGAAGTAGATACATATTTGTTCTTGAACTTGGGGTTTAAGTCGAAGCAAAATGCTTGGGCTGGTCCTGATCATTGGAAGTACAGGAAATCTAAAGGTAAGAGTTTGGTTACCGTCATTTTGATTTACCGTTCTGTTTTCAGTGAGTTGTAAACACAGATAATATGCGCAGTATCTGAGGACAATTCTGCTAATGGGGAAGGTTTACCAGCAGCAACAAAGAGGCATAAAACAAAGAAGCAAGCAGAAGTTGACATTGATTTCACAAAAGCATTCGGTGAAGAGATGCTGGATATCTTTGCTCCTCCTAAAAATCCTAAATCATTATTACTGCCTGCAAATAGAGCACCATGCAAAACAGCATTGCCAGAAGATTGTCATTATCAACCAGAGGATCTTGTGAAATTATTTCTGCTGCCTAAAGTATTGGTAATATTTTGTTGGCTCGAGTATTAGTAATATTTCTTTTTATCATGGAATTGTTTAGCATTAAAGTTTTAGGTTTTCTTTGTCATTTATGAAAGATATTACTTTGGTTACAGTGCCTTGGGAAGAGAAGAAAGAGGTTCTCAGGTAATAATTCCCTCTTGACAAGTTTTTAGAGACTTAAAAGTCCTTTCAATCTTATCAGGCTTTAAATTTCTTTGCCGTTTAATTGAAATGCTTATACAATTTTATTATGTTCTTAGAAAAAGCCAGTGGGTATTGTTTAGAATCTTTTGGTTTTAATCTTCCGCTCTTAGTCATAGTCTTATGAGTATATTAAAAACTATTGTTAGAATATGCAGATTAATCAATCTATTAGGCTAATTGACTTTTGCCTTTTTTTAGTGTACACAGCCATCACAATTCCGTGCTTTGTTTTTGACCCTGAACTGGAAAATCACTATGGCTTCCCTTTGCTTCCACTCCCCCTTTGGTTGAATAGAATATTCTTTTCATGAACATGTGCTGTTAGCATCAGCTCAGGGTATTGATATTTTTTTAGAGCAGGATGAGTGTCAATCTGTAAAAAACAAAGCTCAATACTTAGTCATATAATTTTGTTAGTCCAACTCTTTGAAACTGAAAAATGAGTCCAACTAAAATTGTGACAATCTTACTCTTTTCTGTGGATGCTTTAGAGCATATGATTACATTTTCTGCCTAAAGTTCTTATTATAAAAACAAAAACAAGATGCTTGGAAGCGGTAAATGTATAATGTAATGGTGCAATTGTTGTAGGAAGCATTTATTTCTAGGATAAAAGCTCACATAATGACTGAAATTAAATTTGTTCATCTTGGTGAGTTGTAATTAAGTTACCTTGCCCTTGTTAGTTACTACTGGATAAGAGGGCCACACTTCTTTCTTCTATGTCTCATTGTTTCTATTTGTATGATATTGCAAGGAACTCTCACCATGTCATGTAAAAATCAAATGCTAGGTGGAAAGAAAATGTTTATTTATTTCCATTCCATAAGTCAATTATTAGCAGTTCCTTGATAATTATTTTATTTCCTAATCTTTTTTACTTTCTAAACTTGTTATTTCTCATTTGGTATTTGCACAGAAACTTATTTAGCAAAGATTTTGTTTTATGACATGTCTGGTCTTTTGCAAGCCAATATTCTCTTGTCAATGTTTTTTCTGTTGCTTATCCATATTTGCTATATAATAGGTATTCTAGTAATAACAGCACGCATTCCCTTAATAAGCATTATCATCCTGCTCCATTTTCAGATGGAACAAGGCAGCAATCTGATGATTTTGGATCAATGCCAACACCATCATGGGATGATGAAGATGGTTTTGGTGGCCAATTTGACGATGGAAATGCTTATAGTGATGTGGAAAACCCCGACTCTCTTGTATCTATGCCTCGCCAGGTTGAATAGTGATTTCAAATTTTACATGTATTTGATCATTTGTTTTTGGTGTCTCTTTCAATCAAAGATCGTTAAATTGAACCATGATGGCTAACAACTTTCAGATGTATTTAATTTAATCAATCACATGCCTCTATTTGAAGGAAGGATAACCTTTTCAATTGTAACTGCAAAGTCTCAGGCCAATAAATTAATCGCATGATTGTTATTGATAATTGCTTCTTTTTTGTGATCAATGCAGGTAAATAAAGTTGAAGTCAACTATGATAAGACTTCAAAGCAAGTTGATGTCCAGGTACTGAAAGAAACTCTTTGGCACCACATGCAAGGGTCTTCTCAACTCTCTGTCCAGGTATGCTTACAGTTCTGGGATCACATTTACATAGATTTACCCTTGGCAAAACTACTAGAACTAGATATGCACCATGCCAAAAGGCTAGGCAATGTAGCAGGCTGGAACATCAATGGATTTCATTTGTTGTATGTGCTGTCATTTTATGCTAATGAACTATTGTATCTTCCTATTCACAGCTTTTTGTTTTTCTATTAGGAAATACATAATGTAGTATGATCTTAAATGGCATCTCCTCTTCCCCTTTTCTCTTTGCTTGTTGGGGATTTCAAATGCTGAATTTGACACTATTAAAAAATAGCCAAGATATCAATCATCTTTGCATATTAGTTATTTTAAATTACTCAATCAAGTCCCTTTGTAAAATTTCTTTAATCAAAATGATTATAACTAAATCTTGTTATCCAAAAAAAAAAACTGAGGCAGAGTTGCTTCCATTAATATCAAGAAAATTTTCTATGTTCAATTTCAAGAATCATATACTTACGTATGGCAGAAGGTATTCCTGTTTGCATTAAATCATTTTAGCTTCTTCTGATTCCTCAGATCTACCTTAAGTTTTACCCCATATATAGATTTATGGTGAAATCAGATTCTCTATTATCTTTTGAGTTTGGCTCACAGTTCACGGACTCCTTGAATGATATTGGGATGCTTTTCTTTATTGACATTCACTTCAATTGCAAGATTGATGGTAAACCAGAGAATTTAAGAAAAAAATAGTATTATCTTGTTCACTATTAACTTCTGATTTTTGTTGTTTATGGTTCTTCAAAAGAACCAAGAAACAGTGTCTTTTAGGAACCTTTTGGCTACGTTCCCCAGTGACTGCGGAGCTGCTGCCAGTGAGGACATATCTCCTCACTTATGCTTCATATGCTTACTGCACTTGGCCAATGAGCATGGACTAAGCATCCGTGGATGCGCCGGCTTGGATGATCTCAGCGTTCACCTTCCTTCCTAAGATTCATACACAATGGATGCAATTTGAAGGTTCATGAACTCAACCTTTTTGCTTCAGAATATGTTGTATCATAGTTGGCTTATAATCTTGAAACTTACTGATCATGCTTTGTATGGTATCTGCTTAGTATGCTGCATACATCTTCTCGTCTACGCCCCAATTGTTTTGGAAAATGTCAACACTCTGCTGTCAAAATGTATACTTTGAACTTAATTTGTGCATATATCCTTTTGTTGGCTTATACATATTTAGTTTAACATGAGTGATTGATTATTGAATGAATGATCAGTTTATACTCATTCGTCGCTCAATAACAGTCTATTTTGTTAATTTTATAAATTATTTAAGAGAATGATTAGAATGTAGTAATTAATATAAAATAAATTGCCTAGAATATTCTTGCTCATATTAGAATTTGAAGTGTAAAATAAGAACTATTATATTTCGGAGTTTAGCATATTCTTGATTTTTTTTTAAAAAATAACTATTACATCTCGGAGTTTAGTATATAAACATTCTATAAGACCCTCATGTCACATTGCCACTTATTTGTATTTTCTGTTACGTAACATATTTGTACCGAATCTTATAGGAAGTTTCAAATGATCTATCTAACATAGTTTCAGAACTTTCGAAAGCAACAAAGAGATCAGCTGTCATATTTGAAATTTACTGGTTTGAAGGTACCTACTTCTTCAATGACTGAACTCCTCTTCATACTAGAGTTTTAAATACTATTTGTGGGTGGTCATATGGTTAGTTGCCGTACCACCAACCACATTCATAATAGTTTGACAATATCAACTTTATGTCCATAGATTTTAGTCTTCCTAAAACAAAGGTTAGGCAAAAGATTAACCGTTAGGAATAAATAGTCGTTTGGCTGGTATATACATTGATATGTGGCGATTTGAGGTTTTGCTGTTGTTTTCAAAAGACGTGTTATTATTTAATGTGTGATAGAAAATGAATAAACAAACAGGTAGTCGAAGGCGTGATAATATTAAGAGTGGAGAAAGACAACGAATAAAATAGAATTTGAATTTTTGTTAGCATTTAATGCAATGTATAGATAAAAGTAAGGTTGAAATTCAAAGAATGTATAACTTAGCTGTTGGAATCGAGTTAAACTAGTGAGGGCCTTGAAGATGTAATATCCCGTTAGGAGCGCAGCATTTAGAAGCCAGATTTGTTTAAGCATTTGGAATAGTTGCAGGAAACAATGTCCTCAAAAGTGACTTAAACATTGGATAACTGCAGAAGTAATGTTCAAAAACTGTCCTAAGACTAATAGTATATAAAATTAAATTACGTAATACAAAATTAAAATATTATAATAATCAATTCATAAATTTGTTTTACTTTATTCTCACCCAAAAATTATCAGTTGTAATGACTTATTTGTTCTGCCACTCTTTGGTAGAAATAAATTTGTCTACTTAGGCTTCGTTTTTTTGAGGAATTGATTTTTAAGGAAGATTTTTTTTCTGATTTTTTAATGTTTGTTACCAACGGAAAATATGTATTCAAAGTTATAATTTAAAAATAAGTTGAAAAATAGTAATTATTTTTAACATATTTTAAAGAAAATTATTTTCTATCTAAAATGAAAAATTATATTTATCATTACATTTTTAAATATTTGTGTATGAAATACTAAAAAATATAATTCTAAAAAATAAGATTCAAAAACATGAAAAATATTTTCTTCAGGAAATCATTTTCCCGTCAAACAAATGAACCATTAATGTACTAATACATATGAAACAAAGCAACAATTTGCAATGATCATGTTAGAATTTCGACCAGAAGCAATTAATCTCAAATCTCGTCGAAAATTTACATGTTCAGATTTTTACATTTTTCTTTCTTCATTCCCACCAAAAAATGGGTTCTGATTTTACATGTTGAATCACTCTAATTATTTTTTGTTTACATAAAAAATAATTCTGGTTCGCAGACCGAATTAACCGGATAAGTCTCATCCCATTAGGAATAA
>CANYCX015249193.1:0-11804 GCA_948193385.1 Breynia disticha f. nivosa | reverse complement strand
TTCATTCTTAGACAAGATAAAAAAATTGATATTCTTTAAATTTGTTTTGCATACCGATATTTTTTTTATTTAAAGATGATTTTTAACACCTATTTCTTGTAAAAATAAGTAATATTTTAAAAATTCTCCGATCCTCGTCCCCATTCTGAAACCGTTTTCTCTATCCCAAAATCCCCGATATCTGTCCCGACCCGTCCTGAAATTTTGGGACGGGACGGGACGGAATGAAGATTTTCAATCTATGAGACGGGTCTGGATCTTAACAAAAAAAATTCCCGAACCATGATACGGGATTGGAGATTTGTGATATCCGTCCTGTCCCGTCCCGCGAACACCCCTAATGGTTTTCATAATGAAATGTTAGAAATAAAAAGAAAACAACAAAACAAAATCGAACCCAACCCCAGCTTATAACAATTTAATCTCATTCTAAAAGAAAATTTCTAAATTTTCTAAATTGGCCTAGACCTAATTAATCTGTCGATACTAATTCAATTATTTTATTCTTAATTATTTACAAAATATTTTATAAAACGAACCCCTTTTAAATTTAAGTTCAAAATATTCCTCCATTTCTTCTACACAAACAAGTTTGATTCCCAATACCTTCGTTAATGCAAACAGCCATACACCCAATTCAAACCAACAACAACCAATCCTAATCCAAGTCACCCGACACCATTCCTGCAACCCAACCCAAAATAGAATATCCATTTTCAACAACTTAATAACTATTAGTAGAGGAGAAAATTTGGGCCCGAAACCAGCAGGCCGGACCAAAACCGGCCCTGCTGGACCCGTCGGTTCGCGGGCTCAGACCGGCCCGCAACTGGGCAAAACCGGTCCCAGGGCGGGCCGGTTACGGTTCAGCACTTTGCTGAACCGTGAACCGCCGATTCCAACGGTTATATTATTATTTTTTTTATTTTTTTTATTTTTTTTAAAAAAATTTAAACGAAAAATTAAAAAAAACCGGTGAACCTCCGGTTCGGGCCGGGAACCGGCGGTTCCGACCCGGCCCGGAACCGGCCCGAACCGTCCTGTTGACGGGCCGGTTACGGTTCAGGGGTTTCCCGAACCGTGAACGGACGGTTCAGGCCCGTTTTCCATCTCTAACTATTACCTACACAAAATGAAACCAAACCAAACAGAAATGTGTGCTCAGCTTGCTCCTATCAGAATCGGCCTGCAATGGAAGAAGGCCACAAACTTGAGACATATGTTGAGGGAATCAAGGACTGGGAAAAGAAAAGGGCCATTGATTTACCTTGGATTAAAACAAGGTGATCGGAACAATGGAGGACTGAAATGGCAAGAGAAACAAGACACAGAATTAAACCCAAACCAAGAACAACCTGCATGTGTTATTCATTGCCACTATTTTTTCAAAACACAGTACCAATTAAATGGATAATGATCCAAAGGAGGCATCAATTTTACCTTGCAATCGAAAGCACAAGAAAACAGATGGAGCTAAGCTGATGAGTGAAGCCGCGGAGAAAAAGAAATTGATGTCGATTCTAAAATCAACCACACGCTCAAAACTTGTATTTATTCAGTTAAAACGAAATAAAAATGTTTGCGACATTTATAAAATATTTATTTTAAACTCCATTTTCGCTTAATAAAATTTTATTTAATATATTAGTTTAATATTCCAATTTTAATTGAGTCAAACTAAATTTCCGGTAAATTTGATTTGTCCCAAATTACCTCGATTTTTACATTTTTTTTCCAACACTTGATTTTCCATCAAGCACTACACTTACCAGATGGCTTACTTCTTTCTCAGGCCAAGTATGTTACTGACCTGCTCCATAGGTTCAATATGGCATCCTGTAATCCATGCTTCACTCCTATGGCCACGTCTCCACCACTTACCAAATCAGATGGTGAACCATTTACCCAAGGACCACTCTATCGGCAGCTAATTGGAGCTCTCCAATACGTCACATTTACTCGTCCGGACATCGCCTACAGTGTTAACAAACTCTGCCAATACATGCATTCTCCCACTGACCTCCATTGGCAGGCCCTAAAACGTGTTTTACGGTATCTGCAACTTACCAAACATCATGGCTTATTCTTCACAAAGCACTCGCCTCTTCACCTACAATGCTTCTCTGATAGTGATTGGGGAGGGTGTCCTGATGATAGATGTTCTACTAATAGTTATGTTGTCTACTTGGGTAAAAATCTCGTGTCCTGGGTTGCCAAAAAGCAGCCTACAATTGCACGATCGTCCACAGAAAGTGAGTATAAAGCTATGGCGAATGCAACAACAGAGGTTATATGGCTGCGATATCTTCTTTCAGAACTTGACTGCTCTCAATCACAACCAACAATCTTATGGTGTGACAACATTGGCGCTATCTACCTTGCTGCTAATCCGGTATTTCATGCTCGCACCAAACACATTAAACTCTATCATTTCATCCGTAATCAGCTTCGGCAGGGGCACATCATTGTAAAATTTATCTCCAGCATAGATCAAATCGCTCATATCTTTACCAAACCACTTGGTCGCCCACTGTTTGAGAAGCACCGCAGCAAACTTCGGCTTCTGTCTCATCCGCCATCAGTTTGACGGGGGGTATTACGGCACTATCCAGCTAACATATCTGTTTGTTTTTCAAATACAAATTCAAACGTGTCTATCATATTATTGTAAGATATTATTGTAACAACCTTTTGTATATTTATCTACAATCATCAATGAAAGAATCATCAGATTACAGTAAATTACATAACTACATTCTTTATATATAAAAAAAAACTACATTCTTTATGATAATAATTTATTCTTTACATCTTCAACGAGTTTAAATAATTTTTAAATTTAACATATATTAAAGAATTAAATTAAAAGGAGTATTGGATATAAAAATATTTTTTTCAAACTAAATTCGTTAGAATTTTTTCGACCAAATTCATTAGAAATATAAAAATTGAGATTTTCCTTATAAAAACATTGTTCCAAGAGAATCAGAAAGCAAAACTTCGTGTTTGGCTATGACATTATATAATGTGGGAAATTAGAAATTTGTTCTCATAATTTTCATGTCACTTTTTTTTATGGTCAATCATATTTTTTACATTACAATGTTTAAGGAATTTTTTTAAGTAGTGTTTTTCTTTTTAAATTGGTGAACTAAGTCTCCCATATCGAATTCTCCAGAGTCCCCAGTATCAGTAGCATGACTGAGACGATGATGGGTTCTCTGTCGAGCAACAGAATTTTGAGAATTCAAGAGAAGGTTACGGCGAGAAGAGCAGTTTATCATTTCGATGGACGTCAAGTGGAAGTACAGTGCAGTTGAGGCATCCTAACAGACTGGTAGACTTTAACCTTGTTCCTACATGACCCGATCAATTCGATCAGGTACTCACAATCTATTTTTATTATTGTTCAATTCTTTAGACAATATAAAAAAAAAACTAAAAGCTTTGTCCTCCCTCTCTATGATCCAAGTGATGAAAGGGCAAAGATTGTTGGTGTCCCTTTTAGTTAAGAATTGGAGCCTTCACTATCACTAGCCAATATACTTTTCTTTCATGTCTTTCTTCGTTCTTGGTTTGATATTTTGGTGTCCTAGGTGTTGAGGAACCCACCAATCCGTCCCAAACTTAGTGGTTAAACTCTTGCTTCTATGTCCATCTTTATACGACTAGGTCTAATTTTGGTGTGACAGGTAAAGCACCATGCACTTGCATTGAGATTTTTTTACAAGAATATATGGTCCAAGAAAATGACATAAAAAAAATTATATATCATGACTAAAAAGATTTTAAGTAATTATGCCCTTTTTATTTGGAAAAAGGTGATGCGCTTCTAGCACAAAATTTGGGTTTATTCGAGGATTAATTACATAACAAACTTTTTTTTTTCTTTTTTTTATTTGCAACAATACTCTGTTTTTAAATTTTTACAAATTAGTCATTTTTACTTTTTTATATTTCGTACCGAATAAACTTTTTATGGATTTAAATATAATATGAAGTTCATGTAAACTTTATATATAAATTTAAACATTTTTATACATTTATTTTTTTTTATCTAAATTTAGTACAAAATTTTAACTTGAAATATACTAATTGTTATATTTTTTATAGATTCTGTAAAGATTAACTTTTATATGTAAACTTTTTATGGCTTTAAACTGAATATCTACTTTATGTAAAGTTTATATCAACTCTATATACTCCAAAAGTGAGATATATTTATAATTTAAAATTTAAAAGTAGAACAAATTTTAAATTATATATAAAATCGACTCTGTATTTAAAATCATCAAAATATTAGTTATATTTAATAGTAAATTAGAAATAAATTAAAATATTTGAGACGTACTTATAAAAATAACTATAGACATACGTACTAAATAAAAAATATTTGGAGAAATTCTCCCTTACCTTAAACGTATTAACTTTCTTTAATAGAGTGTATTTTTAATATTATTTTCAGGGACGGATGTAGGCCGGTGCCGATGGGGGCACCGGCAGAAATCTATATAAAAAGGGATTCGATTAGTTCCTTTAGTGATAGTGCATCGGACACTAAGGTGCAATGTCGGAAGCAACATAAAAAGTTAAACAAAGATGCGAAAGACCAAGATGAGGGGGAGAGAGTTCTACCAAAAACAACATAAAACACTAAAGCGAGAAAGTAAGAAGAGAGGGAGAGAGCTTATAAGAAATGAAAGGATTCTGTTGAGAGAGGGAGAAAATGAAGGTTTTGAAAAAGATGAGACAATTATGGCAGCAGAGATTTTTAATGGTCTAGTGGATAGGTGGTGCTCATGCACTATTTTTTATTTTCTTTAAAACTCCTTTTTTTTTATTTTCTTGTCTCTTTTTTTTGTATAATGAGCAATAATTTATTTTGTTCTTACTTTTTATGAATTTTATTTGGTTTGATTTTTTAAATCAATTGCTCAATCAAATCTCATAACGACATTAGATACAGCTTTCCCAAATTACTTATCAATACATTACTATGTTTATATTTTCATAAAAATCTGTATTCAACAACATTTATTTTATTAGAGCATTAGAAAAAATAATTACTGAACAACAACATAATTGGTATACAAACTCAAAAGAAACACATAACTTTGATTTTAATTTATTTTTTTATTTTTTTCTCAAATCAATTAGATTAATTAGAATATTAATAAAGTTAACTAAAATTAATAAAGTTACCAATATTTTCTTTTATAAAGCATAGAAGTTTCTTCTGAAAAATGGGTCAATAAAAAATAAATGGATTGTATTGAATAAACAATATTTAAGTAGTAAAAAATATGTAACATTAATTATTCGAGTATCATTTTCATGCTTTTGTTCTGACACAAAACAAAATAATTACACAACAAGTAGCCTGACATTTTGAGAAATTGGTTCAAGACTGAATGCGACGTCGTAATTTTGCCAAAAAAATTAGAATATCTACACCTTGTTGCAGCCACCATGAAAAAGTTCTAGATCCGTCACTCATTATTTTATTGTATATTTTATATTAATTTATATGCATTTGTGTTTACGGTTCTGACATTCTAAGTTTTATCACAAACCTACATACTGTTGGTGTTGTTCCTCTTTTAGTTCTTTAGTATAAATATATATATATATATATATATATTTTAAGAGTCTATTTCATATTATTGTTTGAAAATTACACCAATTTCAAGTTAAGAAAAAATACTTTTAATTATTATAATATTAAAATTTTATTTTTACTAAAAGTATTTTCAATGATAATTTATTTTTAATATAATCTAATATATTTAATAATTATTTTGCATTAATTTTTTTAAATTAAAATAGTTATTATTATTTACAAAATTAAAAAATCAAACAAAAATTATTTGGTTTCTTTCTAATTTTGTTGATGAAAGGACCCGAGTTTCTAGCTTTTTCGCGTATCTTTTGTCTTTAACAATCGTTTTATTTATCTCATGCTTTATTGATAAAACCATTGAAAGTTAAGCACATCGTTTTCATTAAATTTTGTGTTTGTGTTCTACTTTATTGTCATTGGAAAATAAGAAATCTGTATGTCAGTCTGCCTAAAATTTCATCTAAAATATTTTTTTGCTGTAAATTCTCTGCAGAATTGAACCTTCCATTCGGTTGGATTGTTGAATATGACAAAAATTTCAAAAAATAGGAATCAAATTTAAGAATATATTATGCTTTTGACGGTAAAGATTTTTTCCTTTGGCATACACATTCTTGAATACTCTAGTTACGATTTTTTTTTCGTTCATGGAGATAAGGCCTTAATAGCTATTGCTGTTACTTTATAAATAATCGACCTGTAGTGAAGTGTAAATATTAGCAGCTTCACTCTTATTAATTTCGTCTTTTATTGTGCCACGGAAAAAAATTATTTATTTCATGTTTCTTTGTTTGTAATCTTTAGAAAGCCCTTGGAACCTAATATTGTCTGTAATGATAAAAAAGATGTTTATCTTTAAATATCAATATTAATTGAGTTACTATGTCATAATACATTTGTCAATCAAAATTCGTTTAAATATGAATTATGAGAACTTAAGAATAATAATTCTTCAATGAATGTGCAGTTAATGTCAATAATAAATTGAAAATATCATTGCTAATCCAATTGATGACTTTCAATAATATTATTAGTTGAACCCGTGCAATGCGACGATATACTCTATATTATAAGTGAATTGTTTGTAATTATCAAAATCATAATATAATATTTTTATGATTCATAAAAAAAGATAATTGAGATTTAAAATATAAAAAATTAAATAATATTTAATAAAAAATTATATTTTAGCATAATTATTAGACAAAACTTACAAAATATATGTAAATAGATGATAGTACAAAAAACAAACAATTTGAGTTTATATTTATTAACATTTTCTCCTACTCAATATTTATCTTCAACTTAAAAGTGTTAAGGAAAATAAAATACTTATTTTTATATAAATATACATTCAAATAATAAAATTATTTGTATTAATTAAATTAAATATCTTTTTATAACAGATCATAATTACTCTCCCTTAATTTTGTCACCTCTAACTTGCCAGTATGAATTTTGTGTAGTAATTTTTTGGTTCAAAAAAAGGAGCAAAAACATTACAAAACAAAACTTAAATATTTTTTATATTGTAAATATGAAGAAACTATTGTTACTATTATTAAAAGAGACACCACTATGTTTAGAAAAAACATTTATGATCTTGATAACAAATATCTTATAAAAACTTAAAACAAAATATAAATATTTATAATTTTATGTTTTCTTTACTCATATAGGAGACACAACTGATGATAAAATAAATAATAAAACAACTCCATATGTTTAGAAATTTTACGAACAAACTTTTTATTTGATGGTTTTTTATTTCCAAAGTATAAGGTAATAACATTCTAAGAGCTAAGTATACAATATTATGATTTTTTTAATGTTCTCATAAGATAATATTGTTAATATTATTATAATATTAATTTTACGTTCTAAATAACATATTTTAAAAAAAATATATTTATCTGCAAAATTCTGCGGGTCACATTTACTAGTTAGAGCTTATTTGAAGTTGCTATATGAAGAGAGGATTTGGTTCTCAAAGCAATTTCATTCAGGATGAACACACCATGAATTCTAAAACACAAAGATCGAAAAACAATTAGCACTACGATTCAAGAAAGACAAAGATCGTTACCCTTTTATTATTACGCTGAATAAATTCACACATCTCACAAAGATACTGTTAAATTCAACGTCAATGTGGACGTTAATGTTTAACGTCTATGTGAACACTAAATATTACACGTGGACGTTAAATTATTTAGCATTCAATGTTTAACGTTCAAATTTAGTGACCAAATTTCTGTATTTAGTGTCAAAAATTTTAAACGCTGAAAACACAGTTTTTTTAGTGTGCGAACATGTATGGAGGGGAGGCTCGAGAGCTAAACCCTACAAATACTAGTTCTCCAAACCATCAATTACAAATTTATTTTGTTTGTTTGAATATTTTTAATTTCTATTTTGTGTTAACTGAAAATTTATTATTATTATTATTAAAATGACACATTAGCTATAGTAAAAATATATTATAAATTTATTTTTAAACAACTCAAAATTACAAGAAAAATAATACATAATATACAATCGATGAGATTTTCGGTATAATTTTATATTAATATTCTAGGATAACACATCAAATACGATCGAATACCATAAGATAAACAGAAAATAGGGAGAGAGAAAATGAATATTATTAATCGTAATCGAAGAGAGAGAAAGACATACAAAAATGTGTATATAAGGCATCAGACTACATGTCGTTCTCAAAACAATAAGTGTATACAGTTACATATCCATGTCATCATTTACTTAGAAAGTCAAGTCAACTTAGTGTATGCCAACAAATATATAGGCTCATATAGATGTTTGACTACTCCTTCGACCGTGAGGTCGACGATAAAGGGAGTTAATCAACATACTGAGGATGCAAGGTTCGATTCCTGGCTTTTAGCGACGTTAGGGAAGATATACAGGTTTTGACCTGCTGGTTTGTCATGTCTCCTAGAGACTCTTTGTCTATCTTTATTCGTTAAAAATTTTCGACCAAATTCATTAGAAATATGAAAATTGAGATCTTGTTTATAAAATATTATTTCAATAGAATCAGAAGGCAAAATTTTGTGTTTGGCTATTACATAAATATGGGAAATTCAAAACTTTTCTCATAATTTTTCATGTCACTTTTTAATGGTCAATCATAATTTTCTTGTTATTATCTTCAAGGAAACAAGCTAAGCAAGGTTCTAAATTTTTTTAAGTGGTGTTTTTCTTTTTAAATAAATGAACTAAGTCTCCTATTTCGACTTCTCCATGGTCTTTGGAACCGATAACATGATCGAGATGGTGATAGGTTCTTTGCCCTTGCAGGGATGGAGCAACAGAATTTTTGAGAATTTAAGAGAAGGTAACAGCAAGACGAGCCATTTATCATTTTGATAAGTGTCAAGTGGATGTGCAGTGCAGCTGAGGCATCCTAACAGACTAGTTACCCTCTGTTTTTATTATTGTTCAATTCTTTAGACAACATAAAAAACAAAGCTTTGTCCACCCTCTCGACGGAAACTATTGGTGACTAGCGAATATACTTTTTTTTATGCCTTTTTTTTGTTCATGGTTTGATATTTTGGTGTCGTAGGCATTGAGGAAACCCACTAGTCCATCCAAAAATTAGTGGTTAAACTCTTGCTTCTTTGTCCATCTTTATACGACTAGGTCTAATTTAGGTGAGACAGGTAAAGCACCTTACCTTTTTATTGAGATTTTTACAAGAATATATGGTCTAATAAATATAATTTAATTATACGAATTATGAAAAAAAATAATTGAAGTAGTTAAAGAATAATAGTGAGTGGTATTTTTATAAAACTATTTTAAAAAATGGTAAATAATAAAATGACATAATATATATATATATATATATATATATATATATATATATATATATATATATATCATGATTAAAAAGATATTAAGTAATTATCCCCTTTTTATTTGGAAAAAAGGTGACGCGCTTCTAGCACAAAATTTGGGTTTATTCAAGGATTATTTACATAACGTACTTTTTTTTAATTTGCAACAATAATCTGTTTTAAAATTTTTACAAATTAATTTATTTTATCCTTTTACATCTTGTATGAAATGATTTTTTATGGGTTTAAACATAATATAAAGTTCATGTAATATCTACTTTTTGCAAAGTTTATATCAACTCTATACTTCAAAAGTGAGATATGTTTATAATTTGAAAAGTAAAAGTACAAAAAATTTTAAAGTATATATAAAATCAACCCTTTATTTAAAATCATCAAAATATTAGTTATATTTAATAGTAAATTAGAAATACATTAAAATATTTGATAATCAACTATTAACGAAGGAGAGGCTCGAGAGCTAAACCCTGCAAATACTAGTTCTCCAAACTCTCAAAAACAACTTTATTTTGTTTGTTTGAATATTTTTAATTTCAATTCTATGTTAATTAAAATTTTACTTTTTTTTATTAAAATGACACATTAGCTATAGTAAATAAAAATATTATAAATTTATTTTTAAACAACTCAAAATTACAAAAAAATAATACATAATATATATACAATCAATGAGATTTTCGCTATAATTTTATATTAATATTTTAGGGCACAAATCAAATAAGATCGAATACCATAAGATAAAGGAAAATAGACTGAGAGAAGATGAATATTATTGATCATAATTGAAGAGAGAGAAAGACATATACAGAAATGTGTATATAAGACATCAAACTAAGGGTGTGGAGTTCAGTGATAAAGGTCAATAAGTATAATGAGAGTGTGGAGTTCGATCCTTGTCTTTGTAGCAGTGTTATGAGAGACATACAAACACAAACTTGTTAGTTTGATAGATCTCTCAGATTTTCTGTCTTTAGTTCGTGGGCTAGTCCGACTCTTTTTTTAAAATTTCTCAATTGCGATAAGGCATCAGCCTACATGTCGTTCTCAACATAGTAAGTGTATACAGTTGCATGTCTATGTCATCATTTACTTAGAAAGTCAACCTAGTGTATACCAACAAATATATAGATATAGGTACATACAATAGCTACCAGTATATCAACTGACATGAAGTTGTTCTAGTTTAATCAGATATTTCAAGTTCGAGTCATAGATATGCAGTTGTGCGTTAAAACTCTGTTGTGAGAGTTTTTCCGCCCCAGTAATTCTACCCGGCTCGAGCGAGGATTAGTCATGGTGCCTAAGATACCTCGTGTTCACACAAAAAAAAGTACATACAATAGACGTTTGACTGGGAATCTATAGAAATGAATGAATCCAAATTATTCCACCCGTCACTAAATGATTATAAATTTTTATTCAATTTTTTATAATATTTTTTAAAATTTAATTTGTTCACAATGTATATACGATGTTGTCAATACTAATTTATACTTCATGTCTCAATATAAAAAAATATTTTAGTTAATTTATCAATATTTTAATCATTATCTCAAATAACGTAAAAATAACAAACATGACAGTTATTCAAAGATGAAGAATGCAACATTTAGATCAACATTTTGTTTTCTACAGTCAAAAAGCCTAATTAATTTTCGTAGAGACTATTCTCTTCTTCTCGTTTTCAAAAGAGAATTATTAAAATGAATTGGTCATCACGTAATACAAGATCCTGACATTTTTTTTTTTGGATTTTTAGTATCCACTTGCTTCCCAGATTTCTATTTATACCTATTCCGACGAACGAACTCTCCACAATCTCCGAGCAAACTCTCCACAATACCGAACATTTAACTTCATCATCAACATATGGGTTCATCTGACCAGCAACAATCACTGGTTTCCAACCATAAATTATCAGAAGAAGATGATGAACAACTGTTCATGCAAGCTTTTCACTTAGCCAAGTCATCTGTTCTTCCTATGGTCTTAAAGACAGCTATTGAACTTGACTTGCTTGAGATCATAGCCAAATCTAATGAACCATTGTCTGCTTCTGAGATTTCTTCTCAGATTCCTGCAGAAAATTCTCATGTTTCAGCCATTGTTGAACGTATTTTGCTGTTTCTTGCCAGTAATTCCATCCTGAAATGCATCAATATGACTGATGAAGATGGAAATTCTCGAAGACTTTATTCTGTGACTCCTGTCTGTAAGTATCTTACCAGGAATGAAGATGGAGTTTCTCTTGCCCCATATTTGGTTTTGATGCATGACAAAGTTGTTATCGATTGCTGGTA
>CANYCX015246904.1:0-11085 GCA_948193385.1 Breynia disticha f. nivosa | reverse complement strand
AGATTATAAATTTTACATATCTTGATTTTATGGATTAGTAAATTCTTGTAATTATTCATGATGTCGTGGGTTTGGGTTCTTCGTAAACTATTATAAGTTGGTTTGATGAAATGTATTAACATTTTATTCTTCCATTCAGTCATTCTACGTTCGAATTAAAAACCTTTTACAATAAAACTCGACTTTCAAATTTGAATATCATTTAACGGTAAGGGAAAATACGTAAATGGTATTTAAATTTGGGGGTCACAAATCAAATAGATTTATGGCTTGTTTGGATAGTACCAAATGACCTTTAAGTGTTCGATGAAATGCCTAAGTGATTATTGTCTTTCCTAGTTTAGTGTATCACGAAAGTAGAACACTTGCTAGACTTAAGGATGCAATTTTGAGCAACCCAAAAGGGACTCTTAATTGATGAAAGTGCAAGAACACAATCATTGACCTCAATCCAATTAATAACCCAAGTTTAAGTCAATTCAAGTCTAGGAAATAACCCAACACTTTTACTTATTGTTTCCAGCTTTCATCTTCATTTGCATTTAGTTTATTGTTTAATTCTCTCATACCATCAATTTACCATGTTTATCACTTTCTTTTAATTTACTTTTAGCACTAAATCAAATTAGATACTACGTTCTTCGAGAGATTTGATCCCATGAGGCATACTTTTGCAGTAAAACTACACCGATCTAGTGCGCTTGCTAGACACCGGTCAATTATGTTGCAATGATAATTGGTAAATTGGAAATGGACATATTGACAATAGTTATAGGGAATGATATATAAATGAAAGGTATCCAAATATCTTAGAAAATACAGAGCTAAAAGGCATATATAGATTAATGTTTATTAAATTCATAAGGAATGCAAGTAATAAAATAAAATTGACTACTTTCTAAGGATCTTAGAGTTATAGATCTTCAAATCCTAGAGCACATGTGGATCTAAGACTAATCTTCAGATTCTAGAGAAAAACTTTCATGTCTAGATTATCACAATGAATCTTGGGATAGATTCCCATGCAAAGAAAGTCATAGAAAACAAAAGAAACGTTATACATCATGCAAGTACATAGGAAATGTTTAATGTTTATCGACATGTTATATATGATATGATAATCGCATTAAATACAAAATAAATTGATACTTAATCAATAACATGAAAAAAATTGTAATGACAATGATATGGCACATTGGATTCAATCAAAAAATATATAATAGACATATAAATTTATTAATATAATACTAGATGTAATATATTCAAGATTATCTTGATGATGTATATGGGTATAGAAACTCCTTATTACAAGATGTATTCCAAAGACCTTAAGAATCAATGGAGGTATGTAATTAAGTGTATGATATTAGAGATGGATGTAAAGCACCAAAATATTGAGTAAGAACTTAAGGTAAGAAATTGGAAAGTATAAATGTAAATTAGAACGGAAAAACAGTACGAGACTTTTAAGAATAAATTATATCATAAGATAGATATTAAAGCTAAATTATATAAGAATGAATGTAGAGGATTGTCAAGAAAGAAAGATAATACAAAATTCTAGAATGAAGTGAATGAATATATTCAAGTACATAAAGTATAAAACTAATATAAACATAACAGATCAATTGGTAACCAATGTATATAAAAAAATTTATTCTATAATATTCAAGACTTTATATTAGTTAATTTAAACTAATAATGGTATACATTCACTAAGTTAACAACTTACAAAAATCACTGTTGTATTTTAGGTTCAATTTAAATGTAAGGATACTCAGCTATCTAAAGCTTCTAGCAATCCTTTCTCCCTCTTCAATTTGTAATGAAACATGAAAAATAAACATTCCTATCATGGTATATAGTTTGTATTTGATATGCATTTATGTTTAATTGATTTTTAAAAATAGATGTAATCATTCATACATTGTTCATTAGGATAAGAATAGCATAAACTAGAGTTTAGACAATTTCATGGGATATGGACTACTTAGCCATATGTGAAGATTTGTAACTCTCTAGAACCTAATATGCAAGATATGATTACAAACGCTGTTACACAATTTGAGAAAGTTGTATAATAAGACAAGTAATGTTATAAAATCATAGAATAGCATAAACGCTCTTTAGCACACACGAGCACGAGGGCGTGCTCATGACCATACTCACTGTAATTTTCTGCAGAATTTTCTGCACTCAATTGAATTGATCCAATTTTCTTGTGTTTTAAGTTATTTCCATATAACTTAATTCGTATAAATTCCAGGACGTTACACATAGAATGAATATAGACATTGGTAATCAATCAATGAAATATTAAAAGAGATTTTTAAATAAAATTTTCAATTTATAATGATATTTAATAGATTATAAAAAGAGAGATTAATCAGACAGCTAACGAATAATTAAACGTATATAAAGTTTATAGTAATATATTATAATTAAGTTTTAAAACTAAACAAAAATAATTATACACTTCAAAGAGGAATCTTTCATAATTTTTCAAGGCAACATTTTATTATGATTCAAACCAAACAACAATTGTATCACATCCTTGATAGAAATACCAGAAGGGGGTTAAATTGTGTTTCCTTAACATTCTATTTCTTTACAAAATATTAACAAAAAAGTTGAAGTAATAAGAACAAACACCCAAGAACATAAGAAATTTAGAGTGGTTGACTCTAACTAGCCTACTCTATTACCTTAGTCTCCCTAACTAAGAATTTTCAACCCAATTTACTAAGTGTCACTCTATAGCTAAGTGAGAAGTCTTGTATAATAACTTTCTGGCTAAGTTAAAACACTTAACAGATATTTTGTAGCTATATGAGAACTCTAACTTGATTTTCTATCTAAGTGAGAACTTTACGATCACTTTCACAAATGTTGGACAACACTAGCATTCTTAACATAGCAATTATATGCAATAACAATTGCTAGCATCAACTCAATATAATGGATTTATCATAATCATAATACAACCCTAATCATACACCTAAAGTGTAGAAGATGAACTTACTGATCTCTCACTTTAGAGTTTATCTTGATTTCTTGATTAAAGCTTAAATCTTGTGAAACTTTTCTCTTTTGATGAAAGGATGCTTTCTAATGAACCTCTCTAGTTTCCAATCCTAATTTGGTAGTTTGAATGCTTCCAGTATGTGTACTAGTCGTTAGACACATGTGTAGTACATTTCTCAATCAAACAGTGTATAAATTTTGACCCACACCATGACGTATTTACACTTATTTGTGTAGTATACTTTGCCTTTGTCTATGTAACTTGTTCCAAGCATCCCTTTTATCCCTATATTAAAAAATAACCATTTGGATTCCTATAGAGATGTTAACGTACGTTGTCCATGAGTATTGTATGTTACATTGTTCCTCTTATAGATTTTTTTGGATGTATATTGTCAATGTATCATGTTTGAAGTATTATGGCTGAACACATATCTTAATAACATATGTTACTCGTCTTCTTAACGTGTGATATATGGTCCACTTAACATACGTTACTGCTAAGTAATGTGCCTTAGCCTTCTACATGTAATCCCAAATAACTTTACGAATGCATACGTTATTCTTTTCTTAGCGTACGCTAATCACCTGTATTTTCATATACTTAACTTACATCATAAATCTTTATCGCTTTTATGAGTTGGCATATTGTTAAAATAATGTAGGAACTCAAATTTTGATTGCCCTTGATCTAAA
Organism: Breynia disticha f. nivosa; assembly: GCA_948193385.1. NCBI lineage: Eukaryota > Viridiplantae > Streptophyta > Magnoliopsida > Malpighiales > Phyllanthaceae > Breynia > Breynia disticha. Next base: position 7,365 of record CANYCX015246904.1, on the reverse strand, counting down.
AATCTCCCCCTTTTTATAATGACAAAACTCATAAAAGAAATGAAGATATCCAAATAAGCACAAAGCAAAGTATTGAACATCATGTTAGTCCTTTTTTATTTCTTATCATCATGTTAGTCCAATATCAATAAAAAATAGAAAATTCAGATTGATATCAAAAAATTATTTCCTGACAATAATCCTTTTTTATTTCTTTGGTATGATCTTACATTCACTCTTTTATCATACTAACTTATCTCTTCCCTTTTTTGTCTTTAAGTATACGATCTCTCCATTTGTTTTGTTTATAATCTCTCCCCATTTTTTTCATTAGTAAAAAAGGTATAGAATTATATGGATAAACAACAATGTAGACATAATTCTCTCTTTAGCTAGTAATAGAACTCCCCTTAAATGTGTGACTCCCCCTTTCATTAATAATAAAAGGCGATATATCACACACAAAGGGTAAGACATTAAACAACACCAAAGATGTAGAACATCAATCAACATGAAAAAATCATTAAGCAAGAGAATCATTAAGAATATAATAATCAACATAATCAAGATATGTACTAGAATCAAATGTATCAAAGCATGAATAAAAAAGTACCAATTATCACATAACATGAAGCCATAAATGATAATGACTCAAAATACATAATAGTCAATGTAAATTGTCCCAAAATACATGAAAATATGCAAGTATTAAATAAGATAAACATAATAAGATGTGATCAAATGAATTTAGGTGCCATTCGGGTAGGAGGATGAAAAAAAAACTGATAAAAAATGAGAGCATCATTGATAAGTAGCTCTAGAAAATTCTCTCCCAGAGTCCTTACCTTCAGTGACATGTGAAGACCCTTCAGCCTTCTCATCACCTTTCACTAATGTTTATAGCTCTTGAACTAGCGTAGGAGAAGATGTTTTGATAGTCTCCTTAGATGTGCATCCTAACTTATTCGCAAACTTTTTCACCATCCCGACCAAGTAGTTAAACAAACTCTTATTGTGTGCAACATCTCACTTCAAAGCTAATAATCCTGCAAGGACAACAAGATCAGTATGTGTATAAGTAGTACATATCTAGAATGGAGGAGGAATAGTAGAGGTAGAAGGTGTAGAGGGAAAAATCAAAGTTTTAGTGGAGGGATGTATTCCACTAGATGATGTTGTTGGTCTAGGAAGTGGAGGTGTTATACCAGTAGCATGATAGATAGACCCATCCTCAAGGGGACTATATCATCTGTAATGAACTTATAAAATACCCAGCCATCATCTATGGTCCTAAAGTATTTCATTGTCCTCAGATAGCTCTCACTCACTATCTGAATGTTGTTGACTATAGATCCATGAGACCCACTCAAATCGACTTCACAGTGTTGAATTATATATGGTAATATTGAACTAAAATTTATACCAACTTTCATGTCTCTACTCTGTGATCTATATCCTTTGTTAAATATGTACTCTACTTTCTTAATCATATAAGACATCACAATAAAGTAGAAAATAAAATGGTTATTTCTTAAGATATGAAACATTACCTCAAGATCTATGCCCCTCATCACATTGTGAGTATGCACTTTCAGTGTGACAACTCTAGTAAAAAAACTATAAGCCATCCTCATTTTAACTCCAATGAGTTCTAGCCTAGTTCCTTATCAGTTTTAGCTCATTCAGACTATAACTTGATCCATCTAATGACATTCGACTGACTCCCACTACTACCCAAAACCAAGTTACGATCAGTTAGAAATTAATTGTCATCATTCTTAGAATACTCAAGATTTTATAAACACTTATACCCGTTCATTTTTAACTCGAACCAACTATGCATGTTTCTTTTAGTAAACTCAATGTCCTTTTTATTCACCTTGGACTGAATACATAGTTCTCCAAAATCATCAAACTCATGAGTCAAATTTGCATAGAATTCTCTAACCAAATTTTCATATGTAGAAAAGAGTCTATACATAATCCCAATGCGAGTAAATAGAGCCTCAATGTTTAATCCTATACTCCTCAATTAACCATGATCAAAGAATAAACTCTCCATAATTGACTTATTACACAACACTGACTCAAAATAAGTTTAAGTTTCTTTACTGATAAATTTAGAGTCATCTACGGCTATAGTTGGTGTAGCTGAGCTCCCTTCACCTCATCTGGTCCTCTTGGTAGTCATATGTTGACTCATTTTACTGGACTTTGAAGCTAGGGTTTGGACACACTAGATCATATTATCAACAACAAACAACAAATCATTAATGCAACTTATAATTAAGAACAAATACAAAAATCATACACATAAGAATATACCATCAAAATCAAATTAATATAATCATAAAAAACAATACTTCATCAAACTCTAGTATAAAATAATTAACAAAACATTGTATAATCAAAGTCAATAATATGATAAGCAAGAATCAACAAACAAAATCAAACTCTCCTTTGACTAAATGCATCAAGTGAAAATCTCCATTCATAATTGTCTTAATTTATATGATTTGACACTACAAGATTATGCTGATTTAGCATCCAGAATTTAGCGACCAAATATTCTTGACGATAAATTGTGACAACACATGGTCAGTAATTATTAAGCATCCACATGGTTGTAAAATTAGCGACCAGGTGGTCGCTAAAGTGGTCATCTAGTTGATAGTGACGCAGGAATTTTTGGTAGGAAAACCCGCCAAAATTAACGTCCACGTGGACGCTCATTTTGCGACCACGTGGATGCTAAAGAAGGGTCACCATAAACTGTGTGGCGGGAAAAAATTGTGCCAAAAAATGGTCACAAACTAGCGACCACACGGTCCCTAAATAGCGTCCACATGGTTGCTAAATATCAGCATCCACGTTGTCGCTAATTTGCATCCACGTTGTCGCTAATTTGTGACCACGTGGTCACTAATTTGGCGGGAAATTTCCCTCCAAATTTCCCTATAAATATGGCTTCATATTTGATTAAGTTTGTAACTAAAAAATTTACTCTAAATTAAATTGTTTGTAATTCGTGAAGTATAATATGTTAGAGCAGTTGTTGTTTGGAGAACGTCTATTCTTTTAGAGGCTTAGCAGATATAACTGTAACTGTTACTTGAATGAACGTTTTATGTATTTTTAAATATTATATTTCATATTTAATTTTATATTATTTGTTTTGGGATAGTTTTAAAAGATATTCATATTTATTAGGAGAAATGCGTGAGAGGATATATGTACGTACTATTGAGGGATTTTTGAATGATGAGTTTATTATGGGTGTTGACCAATTTATGGAGTTCTCCATGTCAAATTATACTTTCGATGCAGTTAATTCGTTGTTACATTGTCCGTGTACAAGATGCAGTAATAGAAAATTTTTAAGTCCAGATAAAGTTAAAGAACATATTATTTATTGGGGATTCGTAAACAATTAGTATTGGTGGAATGCACACAGAGAGATAGAGGAAATGTTTAATGTGTTTTTGTCCCAGAATGGATGTTGATTATAATCAACAGCAAAATGAAGAAGAAGATGTTCCGAACATTCAGCGCACGCCTGAGCCCCAAAATTCAGAGGTTCAACGTATGTTCGATATGTTAGAATCTGCCAATAGGCCGCTGTGGCTTAGTTCGATATAAGTCAATTAGCGGTGACGACAAAATTACTTAGTCTGAAATCTAAATTGAAAATAATAGAGCAGGGATCTGACATGTTGTCTGATTATGCAAGATGCATTTATCATCTAGAGACAATCTTACCAGAGACGTATTTTGACACAACAAAATTGGTTGAAGGATTGGGTTTACCATACGAAGCAACTAATGCTTGTAAAAATAATTGCATGATATATTGGGGTCTAAACACAGAGATTAATTCTTGTCACATTTGTGGACATCCAAGATGGAAGCAAAGGAAGGCTAAACAAGTTCCATATGTGCGGCTGTTCTATTTGTCGATAACTAAGAGGTTACAAAGATTATTTGCATCGAAACATACTTCTAGTCACATGCGTTCACATGCAGAGCATGTTCAGGAATAAGGAGTGATGAGACATCCTTCAGATACTGAAGTGTGGAAACATTTCAATCGTGTGCATGTAGATTTTGCAGAAGATTCTTGAAACATGATGTTAGGCTTCCACAAATGGTTTCATTCCATTTAGAGCTTATGTTCAGCAGTACTCATGATGGCTTGTTATTTTGACACCGTATAACTTAGCTTCGTCGATGTGTATGCAAGATGAGGTTATGTTTCTATCTGTCCCTGTACCAAGTCCAAGGAGTCTAAAGCAACGATTAGATGCATTCTTACAACCATTGATATTGGAGTTGAAGAGTCTGTGGTACAATGGGTCTATTACATATGATATTTCACAAGAAGAAAATTTTGTTATGTGTTCGGCCGTCATATGGACTATTAGTGATTTCCCTACATATTCTATGTTGTTGGGTATGTATTTATATATATGTATTCTTAGAATATTTATCATAATTATTTTAGTGTATTAATTGTTGTACATAAATATGTAGGGTGGAGCACATCAGGAAAGTATGTTTGCCCACATTGTATGGAGTTTACCGATGCATTTTACCTTAGAAATGGTAGAAAAATGTGTTGGTTTGATTGTCATAGAAAATATTTTCCACTGTAACATCATTTTAGGAATAATAGAAATGAATTTCGGAAAGTGAGAAAGAGTGCTAACAGAAAGTGCACCAACTAGTCGTAATGGTCATGAAGTATTACGACAAATCGAAATAATGGAATTGATGAAAATAATTGAAGATGGTGCAGAGGATCATAATGCGCGAGTGAGGAGAGATTCAGGATGGAAAAAGAAAAATATCTTTTAGGAACTTCCATATTGGGAGACTTTGCGGATTAGCCATAATTTGGACGTTATGCACTTTGAGAAAAATGTTTTTGACAATATTTTCCACACTATTCTTGTTGATCCAGGTAAAACTAAAGATAATCTAAAGGCAATATTAGATATACGTGAGATCTGTAGGACGCCTGAATTAGAGCCAAACGAAACTGACGCAAAATATAGGAAGGCAAAATATTCACTAAATTGAGAAGAGAAGAAAATATTGTTTGATTAGATGAGATTAGTGAAATTTCCTGATGGTTATGTTTCCAATTTGAGGCGCTGTATAGACTTACAGAAGCTACAGATTTTTTAAACGATGACTGTTATGTATTCATGAAATGATTGATGCCTGTTGCTTTTTGTGCATTTATGCATAACAAATATTGGGAGCAAATTGTGTTGTTGAGTGCATTCTTTATGGATATTACTTGCTACGAGTTAAATGAAGAAAGAGTAAGATGTTTATGTATAGTAATACCAATGATATTATGCAAGCTTGAGCAAATATTTCCACCTAGTTTATTTGATTTAATGGAGCATTTTCCATTTCATATACCCGTGGAAGCAACTTTATGCGGTCCTGTCCATTATAGATGGATGCATTCGTTTGAGAGGTATATTTATTTTCTAGCTTCAAGAACGTGAATATAAATACAATATTTAGATATGTGGAATTTCATTAATAGTTTAATGAAAGTATTGTTAACATTTGTTAGATTTCTACGCAGATTGAAAAACACTGTTGGTAATAAAGCGTGTGTTGAAGGTTCGATATGTAGTGCATACATTGTGCAAGAGACATGAACTTTTAGCTCTTATTATTTCAACTATCACAACGAGACTAATCAAATGACTCGTAACAATGTCGCTGATGACATCAGAGAAGACGTCGACTGGACGATTTAACTATATTCACATATCCTAGACGTACATCAGGCAGATCGGTACGAAAACATTTAACGGAGGAAGTGTACCATTTGATTCAAACTTATGTGTTATTGAATTACGAAGAAATTGAACCTTTAAATGAGTAAGTCCATGATTTTTTCTATTGATCATATTTCATTTGCATGCTCGATCATAATATATACATATACTTGAAGTTTTATGTATATTTCATTTATATGTAGATATTTTTTGACACACATTGTAAGACCCACGCAAATAAACATCAGCGAAGAAGAAGAACGAATCATTTTGGACACAGTTTCGTTAGTGGATACACTCCTTTGTAAGAAACATTTATAATATATAAATACGCTCATTATATTCTATGTAATATAATGTTTTCATTAATTTGTCCAAGTCGACACCCCAGCAGCACGAACCACAGCAAGCAGTCACATTGAAGCATTAACCCGAGGACTGGCTCGGATTGTGCAACATTTCCTTCATACATTGTTAATGGATATCGATTTCATACTAAAGCACATTCAGCAACAAAAGCGACAGACAATAGTGGATTTTGTGTTATGGGAAAGACCTTCATAAATGATGAAGAGAACTACTACGGCGGGTTAGACGAAATAATTGAGCTTAATTATGTCTCGCCGACATTGAAGCACACAATTATCTTCACCTAGACATGGTTTGACACTACACACCGTGGAGGAACCCACATGCATCCTCACAATAAAGGTATTGATGTAAACATCCATAAAAAATTCTCACTAAAGACCGATACATTTTTGCCCACCAAGCAACACAAGACAGACTGATTATGATTGGATGGCAGTGTGTAAGGTCAAATAACGTATTTCGACCGTTGATGAAGATAATGATAACAAAAATCGCCGCATCATCATTCACGAAGCATTCCAACACGACATTAAAACCTATCGCGTTATTGATGATCCTTATTATTTAGACAATCTCCCACCTCGACATGATCCATCTGGAACAATAATTGTCACAGATAATGCTGAAGAAGATTCAAGTAGCGAAACAACAACATCGAAGGAAGAACTTGATAGCGAAGAAAATACCGTGGATGATGAGGAATAAATTTGTCAAAAAATAATTATTAAAGAAATATTTACATTTATTAAAAAAATAAAATTAGCAACCACGTGGACGCTAAATCAACGTCCACATGGATGCTGAACATTAACTCGGGACGCTAATTAGTGTCCAATTGGATGCTAATCAGTCTCCACGTGGATGATAACCAAATTAACGTCCACGTGGTCGGTACTTAGCGACCACGTGGACACTGATTTTAACGACGGGACGCGAATTAGCGTCCAATTGGACGCTAATTGGTGTCCACGTGGGCGCTAATTAGCATCCACGTGGTCGCTAATTAGCGACCACGAGGACTCAAAAAAAATTTGCCTCTATAAGCAAGGTTCACATTCTCTCTCCTCTCACTTTTTTACCTCACATTCACTTTCAACTTTTACTTTCTTTCCTTCTGGCGTTGGAGTCAAGTAAGTGTTAGTGCTTTACATTCAGTCTTAATATTTTTATATTGTTGTTATTATTTAACTGTTTTATGCATATATTAGGATTA
>CANYCX015240232.1:0-10269 GCA_948193385.1 Breynia disticha f. nivosa | reverse complement strand
ATGTGGTTGGCTATGCTAATGTTGTGTTGAAATTGTTTGATAGTTGATGGGTAAACTCAACATTTGGATTGCAAAGCATGGCATGATTGGATTATTAGTGCATGTTTGGTGGCATGGTTTATGCACATATCATTCATGCATGAGAGCTCAAAGGGATCAAATTTAAAAGAATATATGGGCTCTTAGTGAGCATAATGAGGGAGTGCTTACAACACGTAGTGTGCAACTTACGAAAGCTTAGGCGCAAAAGAACGGCTAGTATATAACAAATGTTATACCGAGACACAGTGGTATATTGCTCGGAACACTTAGTGTGCCAACATCTATGGGCACTTAGTGTGCAAATTATGGGCGCTTAGTGCGCAAAAACTTATATGGATCCATTTTTATAACCACATACTCATAGCCAATAAGGCCCGTTTGTAAACGTCAATAATAAGGCCATGTGACGTTGTAAATTGATACTATAACTAGGATCAAGGTTCATCATGTTTAGGGGTGCATTATTGCATGAATTTCCTTTCATATTCTGGTGGCATAAATGTGTAGGGTCACACGTGAATTGATGTAATGATCATGTGTGATTGTTTGGATTGCGAACTGTTTGAGAATGAGATTGGTTATATGGATATGGCATGCTTTAATGCGAGTTATGGATTCAGTGTGATCGCTAGTTTTCTAAGATAATGAAGAGTGATTATTAATGTGATTTTACGTGTAACTTGATCATATGGAAACTTGATTGTATATATATGTTGTATGGTTGAATTCCAAGTGAAAATGTGTTATAAATTGTGGTGTTTGCTTACTTGAAACTTTCTTATGTGATATGGTTTGATATAGGGACAAATTGAACAAAATTTTGGCTAAGTATGGGTAACAGAGCACCAATCACGAACGTGACTAACCCCAGTCACGATGTTGACTGGCATTCTGGTCACAATTAGTGATGTTGGACACAAGTCACAAACGTGACTGTACCCAGTCACGATCGTGACTGGCCTTCTGGCCGAAGAGGACAAGGGTTTCCTAGGGTTTTGTTAGGGTTTCCACCAGTCACGAATGTGACTGATACCAGGCACGATCGTGACTAGCCTTCTGGACAACTTTCATAGGCCATAAATTGATTATGTGCTTAAGATGGAATGCATATGCTAAGTGATTCTTTTGTATGAAACGGTTTGATTGTATGTATGATTATTTTGGTGGATTTTTTAGGATAAATGATAGAAATGTGAAGCTGATTAAGTGTTCACATTATTGTATGGATAATGAATGTATGTATGAATGCCAATTGCTAGGAAAGTTGTCCATTTCGGTCAGTGTCGCTTATTGAATTTCATGACTCATTGCGTTTTATGCCCGCCATATTGGCAGGGATTTGAGGGGATTTTGGACCAGAAGGGTAGACCATTTTGCTTGCTTTCGACTTAGACTCGAAGAATAGAAGAACCAAGGTGGGCTGTGCACTAGGGTTTGGTTTGATTACATGTCATACAAAGGCTTTGTATTGAACAATTGATAGTGCATACTTTTATTTTGCTAGGTTATAATTGAAATAGGATCATTTAGGTTCCTTTTCTTTAATAACTATACGTATTTTGTACACTTTGAACATTTTGGGATATTCCATTCTCAAACATTGTATATCTTAAATTATGTAATAAAATGTAAATTTTATAATTGTATTTTTGAATTTGTCATTTTTCAAACTCATGATTTCCATGTTCGAGTACCACTGGGAGGGAAAGGAAAAATAAATATACGAACGAAAGTGTTGGTCAAATTTTGGGGTCACAAGAGATGCGGCCAAGTCACCGTCGGATCCCACCTAGATGCATTCGAGTAAAGATCAAATCATGCTGAGGGTTCAGTCACGCTCGAACTACACGCCATAACCCGGTCGAGTTAACCTCTGCTTGTGTCGAGACATGGTCATTCATGCTAAGATCACACCGAGACGCGATTGAGTTAATCCCAGATCACACTGAGATGCAGTACTCATGTTGGGATAAAGTGGAGACGCGGTCGAGTCATATTGAGATAGGATTGAGTCAAGCTGAAATGTGCTTGAGTCACGATAAGACACGGTCGTGTCACACTGTGAAGCATTCTTGTCATCTAAAATGACGTCAACCCACCCTAAGACGAGGTTGAGTCACGTTGAGATGTGGTTGAGCCACACTGAGATGTTGGTTCCGAGACACAGTCTAGTCATACCGAGATAGGGTAGAGCCATGTCCTGATGGGGTCGAGTCACGTCGCGATGCGATCGAATCACACTTATATGCAGTTAAGTCATTCGATACGTTGTAGAGACATGCTGAGACAATGTCAAGTCTTGACGAGATGGAGTGCGAGATGGGTTCGTGTCATGTTGAGACACAATCTGGTCAGAACGAGATTAGTGTAGGCGTCGGGTCTCACCGACACAAGGTGGATTCATAATAAGACGTGATCGAGTCAAGCCGATAAGCGATCGAGTCACGCGAAGACAGGGTCAAGTAATGCCCATACGAGGTAGAGTCACAATCAGATTTGATCGAGTCATGCCGTTGTGAAATCGACCCACACCGAGACAGCTCTCGTCGAGATGAGGTCGAGTCATCTTAAGCAACAACAAATCACGTTCATGCTGGGTTGAGTTATCCCGAGATGCAATCGAGTAACATCTAACTAGGGTTAGTCACACTTGGGTCATGTCGAGGCAATCGTGCCACGCTGGATTATGTCGAGATGCAATTAAGTAAGGCTAGAATCACGCCGAGACGAGATTGATTCACTCTTGGATCACACTGAGACACGATCGAGCTACACTTAGACCAAGCCGAGACGCGTTCAAGCCCTGCTCGTATAACTCCAATTGAGGTTGGAGTCATGTTCGACGTCGAGTCATGTCAAGACGCGATCGAGTCACGTCAAAACGAAGTTGAGTCATTCTTGGATCACACTATGACATGAACAAGTTTTGTCGAGACATGGTCGAGTGATGCTGAGATATGTCGTGTCACACCGAGATGGGGGGTTGAGTTACGCCTATATACGAATAGAGTCACGTTTGGATCACGTTGAGTCGTACTCGAGTTAAGCTTCGATCACGCTGAGATGTAGTAGACTCATGCTCGGATCACACCGTGACATGGTCCTGACATGCTAGGATCAGACCAAGAAGGGGGTCGAGTCATGTCGAGATGGAATTGAGTCAAGCCTTGAGACATGGTCAGTCGAGATGCACTAGGGTGACGCTAAGAGAAGGTCAAATCACACTTATATTACATCGAGACAAGGCTGAGTCACATTAAGACATGGTCGAGTAGGGTGAGATGGGCTCGAATCACATTGAGATTAGGTCGACACACCAAGATATGGTCGAGTTATCCTAAAACCTGATCAATTCACACCAAGATGAGGTGGAGCTACACTCGGATAATGGATAGATACAATGCAGTAAGTCTCCAATCACACTGAGATGCGGTCGAGTAATGCTCAGATAATGCTGAGTTGTGGTCTAGATAAGCATTGATCACATTGACACAGGGTTGAGTCACGCTTGGATTACGACAAGATTCGATTGAGTCTCACTTGGATAACGCCGAATTGCACTCGAGCCATGCTTATATCATGTAGAGGCTTAGGTGAGTAATGCTAGAATCACACTGAGATGATGTGCAGATGTTGTCGAGTCAGTATCGTATCATGCCAAAACACGGTCGAGTCAGGCTCAAATCACATAAACATCCAGTCATTTCAGGCTCAAACTAGATTGAGATGTAGTCGAGTCACGATTAGACACATTGAGAAGTGGTAAAGTCACCCTCAGATAAAGTCAAAAAGCGGTCAACTCATGATGAGATGCAGTCAAGTTATGTCACGATGCTGTCAAGTCACATCCATATGTGGTCTAAATGTGCTGAGATGTGGTCAAGTCACACAGAGATGGGTTGTGTCACACTGAGTCGAGGTTGAGTCACCCTGAGCCATAGTCCACTGACTCTGAGATGGCGTTGAGTTATGTTAGATAATGCCGACACAAAGTTGAGTCAATCTTAGATCATTCTCAAAGCTAGTCGAGCAAAGCAGGGACCACATTGAAAAGCAATCAAATCAGAGTCGAATCATGCTAAGACACTGTCAAGTCATACTCAGATCAACCCAGGATGAGTCAACTTGGATCACATTGAGACACAATTAACTTACGTCAAGGCAGGTGAAGCCACATTCAAATAAGGTCAAGTCATATAAAGACGCGGTCCAAACATGTCGAGCGTGATTGGGTCATGCTCGGATTATGCTAAGACGCGATCGGGTCACACCGAGACATTTCAAGTCATACCGAGATAGGGTCAAGTAACACCAAAACGGGGTCAAGTCGTGCCAACACGTGGTGAAGATGGTATCGAGTCGCGAATACATGGGGCTTGTCATGTTGGTACACGATCGAGACACGCTCGAGTCACACTGAGACACACATAAGTCACACTGAGTTGTGGTTGAGTCATACCTCGAATCATGTTGTGACGCGTTAGAGCCAAGCTTGGATTATACGGAGACACAATCAAGTTACTCTATGATCATATAGAGACGAGACTAAGTTACGCTCAGTTCATGCCAAGACGCATTCGAATCACACTCAGCTCACACCAAAACAGATCACTCTTAGACATAATTGAGTCATGCTCGGATCATGCAGACAAGGGATTAAGGCCCGCTAAACTCCGAAATGCGGTTGAGCCTTGCAGGGACATGGTTGAGTCACTCTCGAATCATGCTGAGACACGGTCAAATTACGCTAAGACAAGGTCAAGTCATCCCGAGATGCACTTGAGTCACATCGAGACGCGGTTGTCACACCGAGATACAGTCGAGTAACACCAATACAGAGACAAGTCACAGTCAAATCACGATGAGACGTGATCGAGTCAAGCTCACATCCCTTCGAGAAATGTTCCATTAACGATCCGATCATGTTGAGACGTTGCAACATCGAGATAGGTCGAGTCACGCCTAAAATTGTTCGTGTCACAACGAGACACAGTAGAGATGAGGTTCTATCACTATGAGATGCATATCACATTTATTAGGGACCGAGTCACCACTAGACGTGTTTGCTATCGAGACGAGGTCGAGTAACATCAAGATGCAGTCTAGTCACACCGAGACAAGGTTGAGTGACGTCGTCGAGTGACACAAAGACAATGTGGAATCACCCCGAAATGTGGTTGAATCACGCTCGGATCATACTAGATTGAGTCAAGTCACACTAGGACGGGGTTGTGTCATGCCTAGATGGGGTCAAGTCATGTGGAGATATCATCAAGTCACGTAGAAACTTTGTAGAATCATGCAAAGACGCAATCAATATGCAGTCAAGTCACGCCAAGACGCGGTAGAGCAACAGCCAAATGGGGTCTAATCTTGCTGAGACATGGTCGAGTCACAATAAGATAGTTTCAAATCATGCCGAGTGATGCAGTCAAGTTCAAGTAACACTTCGATCACGCAGAGACGCAATCATGTCGAATCACGCCTAGATGCGGTCGAGCAAAACTTATATCACGTTGAGACGCAATCCCATTGAGCTAAGATACATTCGAGTCATGCAGAAATGGGCCGAGTCAGACCGAAACTGGATCAAGTCTTGCCTAGACGGGTTCGAGTCCCGTTGCGACGCGACAGAGTTATGTCGAGACTTGGGAGAGTCCTGCCCAGATGCGATCAAGTCATGTCGAGACAGGGTGATTCAAGCTGGGGAGTCACAATTGAATCATGTCGAATCGTGATGGATTCATGCTCAAATTGCGTTGACACGCGCTTGAGTTACGCTCAAATCCCACTGAGACGCGAACGAGTCACGCCGATATGCGACCGAGTCACACTCGGATCTTATCAAGACACAGTTGAGTCACGACGAGATGGGTCTTGCTGAGACGGATCAAGTCACTTCAAGACAAGATTGGGTCATGCCTTGATTGTGTTGAGTCACACTTAATGCTATCGAGTTAAGCTCAAATCACATCCAGACGTGCTCGAGTCAAGATTAGATGATGCAGTGACAGGATCGCGTCACTGTCAGATCACCCCGAGACACGGTCAAGTGACGTTGGTATCTTTTCGAGAAGCAGTTGAGTCATGCTGAGATGCGATCGAGTGACTCTTGGATCACGCCAAGATAAGGTTAAGTTTCACAGAAATGATGTCGAGTCATGACGAGACATGGTCGTGTCACGCTGAGATGCGTTAGAGTTACGTTCTATGGGGGATTGAGTCACACTTGTATTACGTCAAGACGCAGTCGAGTCATGTTTGGATCCTACCGAGACATGATCGACTAACAATCAGATCATGCTAAAATACTTTCGATTTGCACTCGGATGAATCCCATACGGGATCGAGTCATGCTGAAATTTGGTTATTCACGCCTAGACACGTTCCGATTCAAGATGAGATGCGGTCAAGACGAGGTCAAGTTATGCTGAGATGAAAATCACATCGAGAGAAGGTCGAGTCATGCCTAGACGTGTTTGAGTCATACCGAGATGTGGTTGGGACGATGTGCAGGCACACCGAGACAATGTCTTGTCATTACAAGACATGGCCAAGTCATACTAAGATGGGGTCGAATCAATTCGAGATGTGGTCGAGTCACTTAGATCACGCCTAGAGAGGGTCTTATCATATCGACATGGGATTGAGTCATTCCCAAACAAGATTGAGTCATGATGACAAGCGGTCGAGTCGCACACAAACACAGTCGATTCACACTAATACTCGATCGAGTCACACCAAGATGCAGTTGAGTCACGCAGAGAGATGTGGAGTCATGCTGGTGACACAACGAGGTATGATTGAGAATGCTTGATACACGCTCACACGTGGTCAAGTCACGCAGAAAAATTGTCAAGTCATACTAAGATGCAGTCAAGTTACACCGAGATTGTTCAACTCACTCTTGGAACATGTAGAGACGTGGTCAAGTCGGATCACACTGAGATGTAGTCGAGTTAAGCTCGGATTCTATCGAGACGTTGTTGGGTCAAGCTTAAATAAAGCCAAGATGCGATCGAGTCATGCCAAGACACGATTGTGTCACGTCGAGACAGGGTCGAGTCAAGATGAGTTGAGGTCAAGTCACGTTGAGATGGGTCGAGTGTCGTCGAGTCGTTGTTCAGCCACGCTGAGACAACGTAGAGTCATGTTGAGAAGTGGTCGAGTCGCATAGAGGCGAGGTCGAGTCACGTCGAGACTCATTTGAGTCATTTCGAGATGGGGACACGTCAGGTGGAGATGCAGTCGAGACAAATCGAGGCGTGGACGAGTCACGCCAAGACAAGTTTGAGTTACATTGAGCCGGGGTGGGGTTATACCAATACGTTACATTTACCTGGTCATACCGAGACGTAGTCAGGTTACCTAGAGATATGGCCGTGTCACACCAAAAGGGGCTCGAGTCATGTCAAGATGAGGTGAAGTCATGCTGAGACGGGGCTGGGTCATGCTAAGATGATATCAAGTCATGTCGAGACACGATCGAGTCACACTAAGATGGGGTCGTGTCTCGTTGAGACGAGGTTCAATCATGCCAAGAAGCGATCTAGTCACGCGCATCATAGAGCTCTGTCACACCGGGACACAGTGTCATTAAACACGAGGCAAACGTCATCAAGAAGAGGGGGAGAGATAACAACAAGATGCCGATTCATACTAAGAGGCAGTCGAATCACACTGATAATGCCGATTCATACTGAGTGAAGTCATAGGAAGACGTAGGCAAGTCAGACGCGGTCATGCTTAGATCAAACCCAGATGCGGTCGCATCACGTTTGAATCACGCCAAGATGTGGTCAAGTCATGTCAAGACATGCTTGAGTAGCACCGAGACTGTTTGAGTATCGCCTAAACATGGTCGATTCATGCTGAGATGTAGTTGATTGAAGACAAGAAGCGGTTGAGCCATGCTAGAATCACGTGGAGACACAGTTGAGTCACATCAAGACGAGTTCGATTCATGCCGAGACGCGGTCAAGTCAAGCTTGTGTAATGTTGAGATGGGGTTGAGTCACATTTAGACAAGGACGAGTCAAGACAAGTCGAGATCGAGTCATGGGAAGATGCAGTCGAATCATCCCAAGATGTGGTAAAGTCACGATCTTGTTAGGCCAAGAGACGGTCTGGTTATCCTTAGATTATGCCGAGATGCGATCGAGCAAAGCTGGGATCCTGCCGAGATGCACTTAAGTCATGCTCGGATCAATCACAGACGTGGTCGAGTCATGTCGAGACGGGTCGAATTACGCCGAGACCGGTCGAGTCTCGCCAAGATAGGGTTGATTCATACCGAGACGTAGTCGGTTGACGACGAGACGCGGTTGAGTCATGCACAAATCCCGTAGAGACACGATTGAGTCACGCTTGGAGAACGGTGAGACGTGGTCCAGTCACGCTCGAATTGTAGTGAGACAAGGTCGAGTTCCGCTGATATCACGTCAGGTTGGGTCGGATTGTGCCGAGATGGGGTCGAGTCCTGCTCAAATGAACCGAGATGGGGTCAATTCATTCCCGGATCACACCGAGATGGGTTAAGTCTCGCTTGTATCACGCCGAGACAGGGTCGCATCATGCTCATATCTTGTCGAGACTTGGTCGTGCAAGCTCGAATAACACATAGACGCAGTAAAGTCATACCTACACGTAATCGAGTTGCGGTCGAGTGACATCGAGACAAGGACAAGTCACACTGAGGCAGGGTCGAGTCACGCCAAGACAGGATACTGTCACGCCGAGAGACAGTAGAAAAATGTCGAGACAAGGACAAGTCACGACGAGACAGGAACAAGTCACGATCGGGTAACGTCAAAACACGATCTGGTCACGCTCGAATCATGGCTAGAAGCAGTCGAGTCATGCTCAAATAATGGCGAGACACAGTCGATTCAAGCTCGGATCATTTTGAGATGTGAACGAGGCGAGTCAGATCTCACTGATATCCAGTCAAGTCAATCTCGGATGACGCCGAGATACGGTTGAGTCACACTCGGATCACTAGGAGATGTGGTTATGTCAAGCTCGGATCATGACGGGATGCAGTCGAGCCACCCTTGGATCATGTCGAGACGAGGTTGAGACTCGCCGATGTGGGTTGAATAACGAAATGAAGAGGTTGAGTCACACTCGCATTACGCCGAAATGGGGTCGAGTACGAGATTACATAAATGTAGTAAATAGTAAATAGTAAATGTATTGGGCTTATAATATAAACAGTGCCTCTTAAGTACTTTCCACCTCGTGCTTAGCCTTCCATATATATAAACACATCAGATCACCTCCAAAACTGCTTTAGTTCGTCATTTTCAAGCCTTAAGTGAGGAAAAGAGAAGAAAAACGAAGGAAACCCGCCAGATTTGCTAGGCTGTATCTATTTCGCTCTAAATCGATTTTCTATCGTTTTTAGCTCTTCAACAACAAAGTAAGTTACCTGAACGTTCTTATATATTTATTATTCATGTTTTATGCTTAGAAATTTTAGTATATGCATCAGAACTGATTTGGAGTTGAATTGATAGGATTGAGATGTTAGGGAGTGTGGAAATGCTTAAAATGGTCCGAAATTAAGCAACAGTTTTGACATGCTTAGAGGCTGATTTAGAAAAACTATAAAGCATGCAAGTGGTTAATTTATATTAGAAAAATAATACTGTAAAATTTCAGGTCAAGATAATGAGCATAACATATAGTTTTCCTAGAATTGCTTAAAAACGTATTTTTGTAAATTCTATGAGCAAAATGTGTAATTCCGAGTTTCGTATTCATTAAAAGTGATCTATTATAAATGTTTTATATATGGTTAAAGTTTGAGAAAGAAATCAGATTATTTGTGTGTGGAAAATTAAGAAAAATGTAAACTTCTCAGAATTGCAAAACTAAGAAGAATTGAACTTTTAGTTAATCCTAAGTGTGATATGCTTATAAAAGTGATGTAAGACATATAAGAACATGGTAAAACATGTTATTGCATATTTCCCAGAATGAATTAGTGTTATTAGAAGCATTAGAAAGCATATGACATTTACATTAAAGCATTCAATTAGTTATGCATTTGCGCATAGTATTGCAAGACGATTATACATATCTGTTTAGGTGAACCAAGAAGCAAGGAGGTTAAGGAAGCAAACTAATCAGCTAGGATTTGCCTTTTTTTGTGAGTAAACTCATTGTTTGCTTATTTGTTGTAATTATTTGATATATGCTTATGATATGTGAATATTTGAAATC
>CANYCX015240138.1:0-16160 GCA_948193385.1 Breynia disticha f. nivosa | reverse complement strand
GGTTTGTGAAATGAGTTTGAAATGGATTGAATCTCCCTTTATTACATTGGATTGAATTTTATTGAAATCTATTTTATTTTATTTTTATTTAAACTTTGATTTTCGGGTTTAAGTATTGTCTGTAGGAGGGAAGTTATACGCAGATAATATTTAAATTCGTGAGTCACACAGATTCTTAGAAAATACAAGTTGGGTTTTTGCCCGGTCCATATCTCATATGGTGTCTTTCAGCTGCTTTAGTAGGAGACATGTTCAGCAGAAAAGCCACAATATCTAGGGAATAACCTTAAAATGATATTGGGAGACCAATTTGACTTATTATCGACCTAACCATGTCTAAAAGTGTCCGGTTCCTTCTTTTGGACACGCCATTCCACTGTGTTGTTCCCGGTGGTGTATGTTGTGGTACTATACGACAATCTCGCAAACATTGGTCAAACTCTAGTCTCATATACTCGCCACCTTAATCTGATCGAATGGCTATAATATGTATGCTTAACTGGTTTTCTACATCATTCTTAAAATCCTTAAACCTGCTATAAATTTTTTATTTATGTCTCATCAGATAGTTATAACCATACCGGGTATAATCATCAATGAACATGATGAAGTAGTTAGAAACTCCTCTGGCTTGTGTACTTAATGGTCCACACACATCTGAGTGTATTAGATCCAATAGTCCACCAGTTCTCTCTCCTTTCGTGTTGAGAGGATCCTTTATCATTTTCCCATGAGTACATAATTCACAAGCGTCTCATGATTTCCAATCAAAAGACCTAAGAGCTCCATCTTTATGGAGTCTTCGTAGGCATTTCTCACTTGCATGTCCTAAACTAAAATGCCAAAAGTAAGAAAGATTAAGTTCATTGGACTTAACTTTCTTATTTTCTATGTTGTATATGGGCTCACTATTTAATAAGTCTAGGACATATAAACCGTTATTAAAGGATCCACTTCCATAATACACGTTACATTGATGAAATATAGTCTCCTATCTCTATGGCAGTAACTCTTGCTCCATTTTTACTAAGAGATCAACCTCGCCCTTTAAAAGCGCTCTCTTATTTCGTATTCCTTTCACATTGCAACAAATGTTAGACCTACATTTGGTATCCAATACCCACTATGTAGAAATAGAGAGATTTATTTCAATAACATAAATCTCTGAAGAAGATTTTCTCACAACATCCTTCTTCCCTCCCAATAATATTGGACAGTTTCTTTTTCAATGCCCACTCATTTGGAAATGGTAGCAAATATCCAAAGGAACATGCTAAAGAAACCATCTTAGCCTTTTATTGACGTAGACCTCGAACATGGGCTTATGGATTTTTGTGGTTTTTTCCTTTCCCTTCCATAAAGTAGATTCGAAAACCTCCCTAGGCTTTTGACGAGGTGCCACCTCCAACTTATACTTTGGTTTTATTTTGGTCTTTCCTTTCCTACCTTTCATTTTATCATTTTCAAGGATTGAACGAAGGGAAAAATTCAAGTTATTCGGATTCAGTATCATTTTCTACAAAGAAAAATTAACATCAACGTCAGTTATGAGGTTTTTAATCAAAGAACTCCCACTCAAAAATGGATTAATATCCCATTAAATAATCCACTTGTTAGTGATTCGTTTCGTGGGACCAAGATCCACTTTTCACTTTGTCAATGACTAGGCTACTTAGGTAGGAATCCATCCAATCATCTTTCCCAAAATGACTCTCGGTTTCTAATGGGACAAGAACTTTCGTGTAGGGGCATTTCCCATTAATTGCATAGGGCCGCCGCACCGTCACAAACCCATATTAAGTCCAAACCTACAATTAATATGCTAACCATGACACTGATCTACCCACACTCTAACATGACAACATAGAAAGCATCGGTCTTAGCCTGGCCTCACAAAAAAGTCTAACGTGCCCATCTTTGGCATGAACCATGCTTCGACGTTTGATAACTTGAAATGTTGTTAATTTAGGAAGGCAATTTGCTTGACTTACTATTTTCGGGATTATTTTGATTTGATTACTGCTTAGCATGGCAAACACTGATTCAACATTTGTATGAGGTACAATTAATCATCAACGTAAATAAGCATGCATAATCTAAGTGCAAGAAAAATAAATGTACAATCATAGGCCAATGATCCTATAACTAGGTCTATACTATTACATAGTATAATCTTTGGGCTCCAAGTCGATCTCCAATGGGCTCTTCATCCTTCCTTCTTGGGTTTGCACATCTGGACTCTTTTCTTTCTGGGCTGGGCCTCCTTTTCTACACTAAGTTTATACTAATAACCTAAACTGAGAAAATAGGCTCAGCAGCCTTTACAAAACCTTTTGATAAAATAGGCTCATAAGGCCTTTATAACCCAAAATCAGGCCCATGAATGAACCATGAAAAACATTCATTATACAAAATTTCCTAACACTCATCTGGGCCCAAGGCCCATAAGCTCAAATAAGATGAAATGCAATCCTAAAACATGGTAAATTCAATTTTAAGTTTTAAGCCCAAGTTGTCAAGAGAAAATTGTGTCTTTGGGCCCCTTGAGTTAACCTAGTGATGGGCTTGGGCCAAATACAAAAATCATTCTTTGAATAAACGTACACAAGCCCACAAGACAGCATGAATTCATTTTGTTCCAGAAATAATAACGACTCATTTTCTCTTTTACCATTTTACACATATAATAAAATAAGTGTAAAAAAAAACATGAATGCATTTAATCACAAAACAATTAAATGCATATATAAATTTCATACACAAAATTTTCAATTTTGAATTTCAATTTGGTCCCTAATTTTTTCACAAAAATCTATTTTAGGTCCCTAACAATTAAACTAGTTCAACTAGGTCATTAATTCTTTCTAAGAGCACCTAGTTTAGGGTTTTTCTGTTTAGGCCATTAATCAAAATTTATGAACAGTAGATAAATTCATCAAAATCATGTGTAACTCATGTTTCAGCTCCTTTTAATCTCATAAAATATATTTTAGGCTAATTTGATTTAAACTATGTCCAAATAGTCATTAAGCATCAATTTATGTACCTAGTTTTGCATTTTATTGGTTAAAACTAATAACACACGTGACCAGCCAACTTTAGGGCTAAAACTAACTTAGAACCTACTGTTTTAGGTCAATTTTAAACCCTAATTTACTGACCACCTCGTTCAGCCCCCATTTGATCCAAACCAGTTCATTAATTATGTAAAAAATGCGTGAATTCATTATGATGACCGCTCTGATACCACTATTGGGCTTTCTATGTGTCTAATAACTTATTGCAGCGGAAATAAACAAAAATAACACATAACGACAGCCCAAGAAGTCACCAAAAACGTGGTTAACATCATTCATGACCATAGTACCTAAACTAGCTAAACAAAAATTAAAGCTTTAACCGAAAAGACTCACCTTGCTTGTCTCTTTCCTAGCCATAGGTATGTGGAGGAATCAATAACTACTGTCTTAAAATACTCTAAGACAACCTTTTTGACACCTTTCCAAGTATAAAAAATGTAGTTCCTCAACAAAAGTAACAAACAAATCAAAGAAAATGTGTACTAGCACTAGGGTATACACGAATCACCTATATAAGTCAATCGAATGAATGGTTTGTGATTTGGATGGCAACACGATGACTAAACCTTATAGTTAGCCCATGATCTCACAAAATGTTGGAGAAAAACCTTAAGAATCACCTTCTTGATACATTGTATGGTGGTCATAGTAATGAGGAAGAAGAGAGGAGGAGAGGACGACTTGCATGTCTTTTAAAAGACTAAGGTTAGTTATTTTAAAAGGAAGAGCTTGGTTTAATTAAATTACTTAACCAACAATCCTAATTGAATTATGATTATATTAAGTGTTTAATTAAATATCAACTCTTTTAATTCTCTCTCGTGCATTCATAAGATAAATAAAAGAAATTTTTTTTTCATTTCATCTTATATTGTCTTGTCTTAATTTAAGAGAAGACTTTCTTATTTTTCTCAGCATTATCCTCTTACATGTCTTAATTTAAGACATCATATTTAATTAATAATATTTGTCTTAAAAACATTTAAGAAATGCTAAATTATATTTTTCATCTATATTGGGCCCAATTACCAAAATTAGACCAAATGGCCGGTTTGGGCCAACAACCAAACTTTGACCTAAGCTGAAATTCCAAAAATACCATTCTTAGTTTTTATTTATCTGAGTGTGATCTGTAGGACTATTTAATAATGACAATGATTTTATCCTTTAACCTTTGATATCATGATTAGCATAAGACATGTCCCAAAAACCCTTATTTAGTGTTAAATTACTTTCTTGATATCTATGTCAAAATTGATAAGTTCGAAAAAATGACTTAATCATTTTATTCGGGTGCGGCCACACTCTTTTCAGTCTTGTCTATCAAGCGACCAGTGATTTCTACTCTCATTTTCATGAAAGGGTCAATCTTTTCACTTCACTCATGCTCTTATTTGTAATTTTAGTGTACCCAATCATATCCATACTTGTCAATCTTTTATGGTCACATTAGGCGTATGTCAAAATGCACTAAAATCACAATAAAAGACATAGTGATTTTCAGTTTAAGGATAGATATTTGACACTACAAATAGTCATCTCTCCAAATACAATGACCCACATTATATCTATGAACAAATATCCCATATCTTTGACCCGTAAAATATGATCACCTACAAAGTACATAGTAGTCTTAATTCATTTTTATTCATATGGAAACAAGTGACTAGGGATATTTAGAATGTTATCATAACTTACAGGTTCTACTAACAAGGTCCTCAACCTTGATACCTCAAGCGCTTAACTAACATTCTTAGATAATTTTATCATATATATACCTTAGGACAATGCACGAAATGATAAAATAATGCCTCATCATTGTATTACTCAATAATAAAAGTTACAAATAATGTATTGGTGTTAGGGCTTTCACTAACATCATTTTTGATGGATGGTATTAGTTAGTGTAGTTATTTCATAGGTTGAAAATCTAAAACAAACCATCAAATTCAACCTATCAAATTGGTGGGTTATGGTTGTAATATTCTTTAAACCATACAATCATATACAATATCATACCTAACACTACTTTAATGAACCATTAAACAAGTAGAGTGTAAGATTTTTTTTTTGTTTAGTGTTTTGCTTGTCTTTATACATGATTGAAATTTTTATGCAAGTTCTTGAAACCCATATGAGGGCATCATGAAAAAAGACAATACTATTTCACCCTTTTTTTAGACAAATGATTATGATATTTTTATAAAAATTACATATATACACATAGTGTATATGTATATATCATATGTATGCTTATATTTAAAGGGCATTCATGTAACGCCCCGCAAATTCGTCCATTTTAAATTGAAATAATGATTATGAAATGGGGAGGCTAATTCATATTAATTGATGTTAGAAATGTTTAATTAAGTTGGAATGATGTTTAGAATAAGTTGTAAGTATGTTTGTATACAGATATGCATGTCCGGGATCGAAAGAGGTCGAAAAATGCTAAGTGCAGCAGTCTGCATGCTCATAACAAACGTTATTTTGCACTTAACATACGTTATTCAAATGTAAGTATGAATAACGTATGTTATTCCATGTGTTTTTCCCAGAACCTGCATTTTACTAACGTACATTAATTTGGACAATAAACATACGTTAAAAGGAGTCGGGACATGTCATTAAAAGGCTGAGAACAGCCATAACCAGGGTAAAAACACCCCCACACTCTCCAAACTCTCTACCAACTTCCACACACCATTCCTAAGCCTTCCCAAACACCAAACCTACCTACAAACACCTCAATTTTAATAGATTAACAACAAATCTGCCTCTCTCATCAGAATCTCCCACATTAGGATTTTGGAGGAAAGAGGTAACGTTTTGGAGTAAAAAATGTGCATTTGTTAGGGTTTTGCTGGGTTTTCATCTTAGTTTATGATTCCCTAAACCTTTAACCCGAAAACATAAGATTTGAAGAGATTTAAGAGATTAGGGTTTTAGGGAAGTTTGGGGATTTTGGGAAAAATAGTAGGGAATGTTAAAATAAGGTACATTGTTTGTTAAATGATAGTAAATATGATTAAATATGTGTGGGGAAACGATAACTGGACCCCGAATTGAGGAATTGTACTGAATCAAGTTCATAAGAACGCGAGGTAAGTGTATTCGATGCTTACTCTTACAATGATTGCCATGTTTTGGTTAATTGTATGGTTTGGATGTCATATTTATTTATGTGATATTAGAAAGGTGTTTATGAAAGGCTTAAAAATGTTTATGTTTTATATGGTTTTTGAGAATGGGTGTGGATTTGTTTAGAAAGATATGTGAATTGTACCTTGCATGTTTTGAATGCCAAATTAAAGAATTGTGTGGAAAATGTGGCTTGGGTACGACATGTATGATAT
Organism: Breynia disticha f. nivosa; assembly: GCA_948193385.1. NCBI lineage: Eukaryota > Viridiplantae > Streptophyta > Magnoliopsida > Malpighiales > Phyllanthaceae > Breynia > Breynia disticha. The sequence continues at coordinate 9,724 of CANYCX015240138.1, read as the reverse complement.
GTATTGATGTTGGTATGCGTGTAGTTCAAGTGGTGCTTATGAGTATGTATTTATGTGAAAGTGGTGAATGAGTGATTTGGGCTCATGGTTGTAAGAGTGTAATGTTGTATAATTTGTGTAAATGTACACCAAATGGTGCTTGTGAATGTATACTCTTTATGAGGATGTTGTATGCTCATAAGTATAAAATTTATGTGGAATTGTGTATGGTATGTAGGATTATAAAATAGAGAATGATGTGATAAATCATGTTATATTGTCATATGCACGATATGAATGTTCATTATGGACTTTGTGATGAACTCTCTTTGAGTTACATTAGTGTATATTGGTTATGTCGAGTTTGGCTATATTGACCATGATGGATAGTATTATGATATGAATGATTTGTGAAACATTAATGTGCATGTATTGTTGAGAGAATTTGAGATGAAATGCATGGATTTGCATTCATACATACCATTATTGTGTTGGCATAAGCACGTGTATGTTCATGCATTGAGATGAAAAGGAGCTTATGGCTCAATTGTGAAAAGGAGCTTATGGCTCAATTGTACAAAGGGGGCTTATGGCCCATATGCACAAAGATGAGTGGAGTCTCTCTTCGTATGAAAACCAAGGTTTTTGCCCAATATACATAAAGAGATCGAGTGGAGTCTCTTTCTTGATTTGAGGGGTTTACGCCTGAGGTAGAAGAGATCGAGTGGAGTCTCTCTTTGACTGTGTTTGAGGCTCTGGAGCACATCATTTGTTTGTGGAAATGCATTAGCATTTCATTCTCACTCATGTGACATCCATTTGCACTCATTATGCATACATGTTAGTGATTTCATGGAAAATGAATGTGTGTTGATGATGGTGATGATGAGCATGACCTACGATTGAATAATATGGGCTCTTGTATGAGTTTATGAATGGCTTGTGCTTTGAGCAAGATATGAGTGCTATGGAATGAATTATATGGATGGATGTAATCTTGTATGATTATATGTTCATTGTATGAGTTGTATGATCTATATGGATTGGTGTTATGTGTGGTGGTTTGATGATAAAATGATCATTTGTATGTGTTATGGTGGTTGGATGTGGAAACTTTTATGGCTTGATTTGTTATGGTATGAGATACATGGATTGTATATAGGTGTATTATGATTATAATGAGAATGTGTTGTTGTTTGATATGCAATGGAGGTATGTTTTGTGGTTTGGTTTGAGAGATTGCTTTTTGGTGTTTGAAAGTGATCATAAAGGAGAAATGATGAATGCATATTGATTATGTGTTTGATTGTGTTGGATTTGAGTTGTTGATTCAATAATGTTGTGTGTGGTTTTAAAGAGGTATAAAATGGTTGATTAGGAGGCTAATAGGATTGGTTTGATAAGCATTGAAGTGGCATGAAATGTCTAAGTCTCGAAACAAAATGAAAAAGCGGGCACAATGGTTTTGAGTATAATTAACGTACGTTAATCTATTAAGTAACATATGTTAATGCGTATAAACCTATGTTAATCCTGTTGGAACCTACGTTATTTTTCACCTGGAATTGTGGTTTTGTTTGTTTATGAATAACGTACGTTAAGGCTGGCTAAACATACGTTATTTTAGTCCAGAAACCTAGTTTTAGCCCAAATAATGTGCTAAAGGTTACCTAAAGTGAGATAATGGTTTAGGATGATTCCTTAACATTTAAAATGCTTAAAATGATTGTTGTGGCATGGCTATGGTGAGCCATTAGGGGACTTAGGTGCGAACGTGGCTTAGTACTCCGGACGTACACCGTGTTGACCGAAGGTTCCCCTACACCCCAGCATAATAACACTAAGGGGTCGCTTATTGAGTATTTTATATACTTACTTGTGGTTTGCTGTATTGTGTGCAGAGTGAGAGGTATCAGTGACGGGACGACTTTTTGGCAGGGCTAGCAGTGCGATAGTGAAGAAAGGTCGAGCTCCTAGGGTTTTGGTTTTATTCTGTTATATGCATGTACAACTTTATCATTTGTGAGAATTTCAAACATGGCATGTAAACGTTTTCCATTTGCTTCCGCATTTTGAAATACATTTTGTATGGCCAACCTTGGTTGGTATTTTGATGTTCGTAAAACTATGTTTTCATTTTCTCTTTCTTATAACTCATGTTTTAAAAAAGGAAAAAGAATATATAGTGCGAATTTCAACATTATTCAAAAATGAGTTTCCAGATTTTGGCACCACAATTCAAGTTCTTTTTATGTTTTTGATTTTATTGTAAATGAAAAAAAATTATTTGGATTCTCAGTTATTTAACTAAAGTGAAAAAATAAATAAAATAGAACGTCACAGTAAATGTAACTATTGCTTTAAAAATAAAAATCTACGTGAATTATTCACTTTACATTTCAAAAATTGAAATACTCCTTATCATATTATATTTTTTGCAATGTGTAAATTAATTCAAGTATGCATTATACCTGCACAATGCTTCAGAGTATTTTCAAATACAAATAATTATAATATACTCAAATTATTTTTTAACTTTTTATGTTATATAATCAATTGAGACCTATTTCCAGAAATTCTTTAAAATTATATTTATTTTGCTTATGTTGATGTTAAATATTTTATATAAAAACATATTATTTAATCTCATCATCTCATAAAATCATTTTATAACATCAAAGTTTTATTTTCTTAAATAAAATAAATAAGAAAATACACATTAGTAAAAATTTAATACAAACCAAATGGTCTAGTTATATCTATACTATATAAAATACGAATTTACTTGAAACTTTACATTATTATTATTGCTCTCTTTAAAAAAGATAAAATTGAATCATGTATTAAATTAAAAAAATGCTCATGTAGTGTAAAGTTTAAACATATTATTTTTAATGCAAGTTTAAAATAATGTTTAAATTAATATAACTATACAATAGAGACAGATATAAAAATAATTATTTTTTAAATAACTATATCTTATACAAATTTAATTTGATTCATTTTCATAATGATAAATTAATTTAATCTATTTTTATATATTTATGGACATAAAAATTTTGACTTCTTGTGGTAATAAATGACAAAAACTTAGAAAGCTTTCGTTATCTCCCCTAACTTTTATTTCCATCCTCTAAATTATTTTACTTCCCTTCTCACCATAAATATCCAAACAATGCTAAGTTTATTGCATCCAAGATCTCGTGTTCTGCAAAGAATTTTTTTAAAAAATTTAGACATTGATCTTATTGAGATTAATATTTGAAATTGATTCAACGATAATATTAACAAATCTTGATATAATTTTCTTCTAAATACCTTTAATGGATAGTTTGGTTAAAAACGTTGTATTTTATTTATAAAAAATGCCACAACATGGTCATTTGGTGCAGTATTTTTAATCTTACTCAAATCTCATGCATTTCTAGATTTGTACACCAAATGTAATGTCCTAAAAATGCTAGAATTAGATAATACTTAAATTGAGATAAATAGTGGAATCGATTTGGGAGGAAATTAAGTGATAACACAAAGTAATGGACAACACAAGATGGACACGGCCATGGCATGGTTGTGCCATATTGAGCACAAAATGAAGCACAACACGTGTTTGAAACGTGCCAAAAACACAGAACACGGCCTTCAGCATATGCATGTTATGGGGTGTGCCCATTGAAATAGCTAAAATGCAAAGTAATGCATGAAAAGCATTTGAGACCAAACCAAATTGACAATTACCTCAAAAACACTAAGAAACCCCTAATTGCTATAGGTGGTGTGTGACTAAAGATGAGCAGAGATTTCCTTGCAATTTGGGAGGCAAAAATACGTAGGTAAGGTTCTCGACTCTGCTTTTGAGAAAAATCTGAGTTAGGGTTTTGTGTAGCTAAAAAATGGTGGGGAAATGGATAATTTTGTACGATTTAAGTTGAGATGGTGATGAATGTGTGACCCTCAAATTCGACTACCACTTATTTTCGTATATTCTTACCTCTCAAGTGGTACCTGAACTTGGAAATCAAAATTTTGAAAATACAATTTGAAAATAAGGAGCTTAAAAGAAAACTTTCCTTGGTGCACATTCAATTTAAATATACATCTTCCATTTGCTTGAATAAGGGCTACATAACGGCTTAAAATTATGAATACCACAAAAATACATATATGTATCTCATATGTTTACAAAATTAATAGGGTTATACAAGAAAAAAAAAATCAATTAGACCTCATTTCAAATATAACCCGTCAAAATGAATGTATGCACTATCAATGTTCAAAAAAGATGTATGACATATGTTCAAATCAACTTTAGTGCAGGGCCCACCTTGGCTCTTTGGTTCCTCTCGTTTGAGTCAAAGTAGGCAAAATAATCTATCGCACTTCCGTTGTAACCCCTCAAGCCCTGCCAATATGGAAGACATAAAACGCGTGAGTCATGAAACTCAATAAGGAACGCTGCCAAAATGGACAACTTTCCACAACAAATTTACATTCACATATTCACTTATTCTTCATACATTATTGATAAACTTCCCAATATTTATAGCTTCACATTTTGATATAAATCCATCAAATCACCATACAAGCATTCGGCCCATTTTTACGTGATAGGGCAATTATGCACAACAATTCTATCGATATTCTAGCATAATTGCTTGTTGATTTAGTAGATAATCCTTACAATTTTGAGTTCATTTGATAAACTTGGATTTTATCCCATTGCTCATGAAACAACATGAAAAGGAGAAGATAATGGCACATTAAAGAGAACACAATGAAGTCATGAAGTATGGATAATAATCAACACAATTGAACAAGGATTTGGAGCCAGAACATGCACCACGTTTGTGGCAATTGAATTATGAATGATGAGGCCAAAGATTTGCCATTCGTGACTCAAAAAAATTAAAGGAAAAGATGGCCAGAAGCATGGTCGCGTTCGTGACCGTTAATGTCATGTTCGTAACTCATACAAATGGTGCATTCGTGACTCCATCTCGGTTGATTTTTGGTGACTAGAAGTGTGGTCACGTTCATGACTCTTAATGTCACGTTCGTGACTCATAAATATGGTGCAAAAATATGTCCAGAACTAGGATCACGTTCGTGACTCATTGTGTCACAAATGGAGACTCACCACGTGATGCCTTAGTGTCATTTGTGACACCACTTGGAACATGAAAATGAAGTCACGAGTAGTGTCACATTCGTGACTCGTTGTGTCACGTTCGTGACACTCATTTTCAAGAGCAAAAGAGCATCCAAAAGGGGTGTCACGTTCGTGGCACTTTGATTCAGCAGTTAACACTTAGCGTCTCAAAAACAAAACAACCCCAAACAACATTCACAGTTCATAAGCAAGTCTCATGCATTTCCAACCTAAATTCTCACCACATTTCTACTTGAAACCTTAACCAACATCAAACATATAAATGGAAATCTCCACATAATAACACTACACATAAAACATGGCATCAAATCTCAATTCATCTTTATAAGCAAATGGCAAACACACTCAACACATATCACTTCACCATTTTGACTTCAACAAATATTTAGCATACCAAATTACAAAATCCACATGCAACTCATAGCTCAACATCCCATTCATAAATAACCCTCATATCCATAACCAAAAAAATCATGACATCAATCACTCTAATGCATCTCTTAGCTCGATCACCCATGATCCCAATTAGATTTTAATTTGCACCCTTTGTGCCATAATATTTACGTTTGCAAACAGGGCTTGTCGTCTAGTAGTATTGGTTATAAATAATTGGATCCATTTCCTTAGCGCACTTATGCGCCCATAATTTTTGGCAGACTAGCAAACAATCATGCATATCGGGCATTTTATACTTGTGCTCCAGTGTATCATTTTATAGATACTACCCGTAATTTTTGCTCCCAAGAGTTATAACCACTCCATTGTTTCACTCACTAAGAGCCCATTATTTTGTGCTCACTAAGAGTTCCATTATTTTATTTATATTTGCCCACCTATGAGCCCCTAATGTATGAATGACAAGTGTATGGTTAATGGAAACCATCATGCACTCGTAAACTAAGGTATGCCATGACATAGCAAATTCGAATTTGAATGTCATCCGTCCATATATCTCAACAACCAACACCCTCACCAGTCATTTAAACATATCCAATATGGCATGACAACAATCATCCACAAAACTCACCATTTATCCATTCAAATCCATGCACACCATCATATAAGTAGTTAACACTTAAATTACATATTCGTCTCTTCATATAACCATTCACACAAGAAAAAACATATACCACACATGTACATGGATCATTTAAACACAATACCAACTTTCCATACATCGGGCTTATCCATAATCAAACAATGAACTTTCTTATCATACATTCCATTCAAGCAACCATATCAAAACAAGCAACAATTTCAATCAAACCACAATTCGAATTTTCTAATATTAACATTATAAATTCACATCAATCCTATATTCATTCAATTATGTAAAATGAATGATCATATATATATAATATGCATTTATTTTATTTAGTCTACTTGCTCTTTTCTCTACCTCTCTCTTCATTAATATTGCTACCAATAATCACCACATTTAATTACACCAACCTTCATTAATGTCTAAGCAAATTTATTTAGGTACATTTTAATGATCCTTACCCTCCAACACATCCCAATCATTCTAACTCCAATTTCCCCTCTTCCAAACCTAATATTCCACTTAACTTTTCCTCAATCTCACACACATTAAAACACCCAAACAATTCAACACTTAAAATGTAGGGTTTCCTAGCATGTTTAAATCTTAATAGCAGCGGAAAAACACAAGAAACACAACAAGAACAGCCCAAGATCACATCATAGTCGAAACAAATACACATATATACAATCAGTTTACATATATAATCAATAAAGATTGAATCTTTAAGAAGAAAAATTGTACCTTTCGTGTTTCCTCCTCTTGGCCGAATGTATATGAGTAATCTCTAAGTTTCTACCACCTTAGAATACACGAAGGTGACCTTGATGACACCAAAGAAGAATCCCACGTGTGATTCCTCTACAGATTAACACACAGATTAGCAAAATATGTGTACTAGCATAAGGTAAGATACGTACCACCTTTCGTAAGTCAATTCGGATGAGTTCTTGATGGAATAGAAGGCACCACGTTGATTATATCCTATAATCAGCCCCTAAATCTCACCACACTCTTAAGAGAAGACTTAAAAATCACTCTTTTGATTTTCTTTTGAGAGGCACACGGCTAGGGTTGGTGGTTTTTGGTGGACGGCCAAACACGTGTAAGACTTAGTGATTTTCTCTTTTATAATGTCTTTTAAAGTAAAGAGTTTTGCTAGGTCACAACACTAAACAATCCTAATGCCATTAGGACTTGTTTAAGTGTTGAATTTAAAATCAACAATCTTTTAAAGGATCTATCTTAGCCGTGTTCGACATGTGGATAAATAAAAGATTCAAAATTTTAATTTATCTCACATTATCCTTTTGTCTTAATTAAGACATGCCTTGTCTTAATTTAAGACAAAACTCCTAAATTCTCGCTCCTTATTATTTTTTATTTAAGACATCATATTTAATCAATAATCTTTGTCTTAAATTTATGTAAGAAATATTTCTCATCCATCTTGGGCCCAATTACCAAAATTGGCCCAAATGCCCAACCCTGTCCACTGACCAGATTTTGACCTAAGGTGAAATATTGAAATTACCCTTTTAGGGTTTTTGCTGTCCACGTGCGATCTGTAGGACTATTTAATAAAGGTAATGAGTTTAATAACTCATAAACTGTAACGCCCTCCATTATTTTGAAAATTTTAAGAATTTTTGAAATTATTTCATTATTGTGCAAACAAATTTTTCGCAGAATATGTTTAACTAATCATTGGTGAAAGAGTGTAGGTTATTTGGGAAATTAAATTTAGTGAAGTCGGATTAAACCGAGAGAGAGAAAGACGAAGGGATGGTCATGTGTAGAGACGGGGGCAAAATTGTCATTTCCGAAGTATATATATACATAAACACATGTACATAACTCCTTATTTCTCCCATTTTCACGTTTCACTTTCAAACTAAGAGAAAAATCCAAAGAAACCCTAACCAAGCTTAAAACTCATCGAACCTTGGTGATCACGAGTAGTAGGATCGATTGGAGAACTTGGTTTGGTGAGTTTTCTTTTAATTGATTTCATAAATCACGTTTTTATGCATCTCCATACTTTTGGATGCGATATTTCATTGATCCGAGCTCAGAATTGAATAAAATTGAGTTTGTTGGATAGATATGGATGTGTAGTAACCTTGGGTACTTAATTTTAGTATTAATTCATGGTTTAGAAGCTTGAAAATGGTGTTTTATGATGGAAGGTCAAAAGTGACGAGTTTGAGGGTTTGTGATCTAGAGTTTGGTTTGAAGTTTTGGTGTTAAGGTTAGTTTTCTCGGGCCTTAGTAAGGTTGTTTATATGGTCAATTTGATTTGGGTAATCTATGTGGTAAAATTAATTTTGGTTTAGGAATAATGGTCTAAGAAATTGATAAAGGAAATAGGAGAAAAAGAATATGAGTTAGGAGATGGAGGATGTAAATGATGGAATCGTACCATAATAAGATTGTTAAGTAAGTTGGGGGATGGATATTAATTGAGAAGTGATGAATTGAATGAAAGGGATATATATATATATTAATGAGGTTAGTAAAGAGTAGGTGGTGGTTAGTTGAGGAGGAAAGAGAAAATGAAGGGGAATGTAATATATATGCATATAACACAATGACATCATTTATTTTTAAATTGGAGAATTATATTTGCTTATAAATAAGTAATATGAATTTTAAATGTGTTTAGGAGAATCTAAACAAGGAGAAGAAGGTTCCTAGAGGGGAAAATGAGTGAGCGTTTTAAGGTAAGTAACTCGAGCGCAACTTCTGTGTTTTATATGTATGTTGATTGCGTGTTTAATATTGTTGATGGATTGATTAATGTGGTCAAATGTGATAATTAGGTGAATTGAGTTTGATGTGAAATGATTATTAAGGTGTATTGTATGAGTTCATAGAATGTGATGATTCTGATGTTTGAGGTTGATTTTGAATATTTTAAAGTGATGCACGTTGGTTATCTATTGATGAGTAGTAAACTTGGTAAATTATTAAATGTATATGTTCATGAAAGATATATATATGATCTACTTGATAAGATTGAAATTGTTTGATATTATTAGATTTGTAAATCAAACTTTGAGGTCAAGCATGTAAGATCATATTGAAAGTGATAGTGTGGTAAATTGAACTATGGTTGTAAATAAGATTGAAGGTAATGAACATATGCATATAAGTGCATATAAGTTGGTATTGATTATGCGTGATAAGTATGTGAGTGAATGGAATTGACTTGATATGAGGTTTAAGCTTTGACTAAAAAGCTTAGCTTAATTATGTATACAATGCATTGATTAAATGACATAAGTGTTGGTAGTCATCTTCATGCGTATGCAAAACTCTTAAAGAGTGGATTAGAGATTTGAGGTTCTTTGTGAACATATATTAATATGCGTAAGATACTGGACTCTTTGTAAATAATTAATGAAAGAGGGAGTGGTTTAAAATGTGGTGCTTTATGAGCATTGTTAAAGACATTTGGTGCAGACTTGCATAATGTCTAAATTCATGTAGCTCTGTTAAAGACATTTGGTGCGGACTTGCATAATGTCTTA
>CANYCX015236167.1:0-14252 GCA_948193385.1 Breynia disticha f. nivosa | reverse complement strand
GAACTTGGAAATCATGAGTTTTGAAAAATGACAAATTTGGAAATATAATTATAAAATTTACATTTTATTACTTTTAAATAAAGCTATACAAGGTGTGAGAAGGGAAAATCCCAAAAAGATCAAGGTGTAAAAAATACATATTGTTATTAAAGAAAAGGAACCTAAATGATCCCATTTCAATTATAACCTTACCAAAATAAATATATGCACTATCAAATGTTCAACACAAAGCCTTTGTATGACATGAAATCGAACCAAACCCTAGTGCACAGCCCACCTTGGTTCTTCTATTCTTCGTGTCTGAGTTGGAAAATAAAACAAAACGGTCTACCTTTCTCATCCAAAAATCCCCCCTCAAGTCCCGGCCAATATGGCAGGCATAAAACGCAATGAGTCGTGAAACTCAATAAGTGACATTTACCGAAATGGACAACTTACTAATGATTGGCATTCATACATACAATCAAACCATTTCATATAAAAAATCACTTAGTATATCAATTCCATTTTAAGCACATAATAAAATTATGGCCTATGAACATAAATGAACACTCTTGGATATATTTAGACTCAAATCAGTCAATTATGCCTTGGACAGATGGGCAATGACGATCATGATTGATTCTATTACGTTTGTGACTCCCTAAATTGGCACCCAGAAATGATTCAGAATGGCAGTCACGAACGTGACTGGCAAGAGTCACGATCGTGGCCGTCATTCAGTTTGATAAAGGTTTCCCTCAAGAATTGAATCACGACCATGGTTAACACAACAACGAACGTTACCCTCTGAACTCATCAATAACAATCACGTTTGGCCAGCAGACTAGTCACGATCGTGACTGGTCGTAGTCACATTCGTGGCTAGTGAGAACCCTAGCAAAATCCTAGCCAAACTCGGCCAAAAGACCAGTCACAATCGTTACTAGGGTCAGTCGCGTTCATGACTGATGTCCAAAATCACCAATGGGGATCAGCAAGCCAGTCACGTTCGTAACTGGTGTTCTATCACCCATACTTAGCCAAATTTGGTTCCATTCCTTACCAGATCAAACCACAACCACTCAAACAAGCTTAAAGCAATTAAATCCCATACTTTATACCACGTTTTCACTTGGAGTTCAACCATACAATATACATAAAATAGTCAAGTTTCCACAAGATCATACTACACGTAACATGGCAACAATAAGAACTCTTCATCATCTTAACAATTAGCAATCACAAGAAACCCTTAACAAGTATCAAAGCATCCCACATCCACATAACCAATCTCATTCTCAAAACATTCCACATACTCAAACAATCACACATGTTCATTTTAACACCTCACTTCACTCATCAATTCATATGTGATCATTCATATTTATGAAACATGTATACGACATAGTATAAATGGAAAATCATGCCAACTAATGCACCCCTAAACATTATCAACCCTGATCCCAGTTATAGTTCATTTTACGCCCTCACTTGGCCTTATTACTGACATTTGCAAATGGGCCTTATCGGCTGAGAGTATGTGGTTATAAAAATAGATAAATATAAGTTTCTTGCGCACTAAGCACCCATAATTTCCACACTAAGTGCCCACAAATGTTGGCACACTCGTACACACGTCTGCATACTGAGCCTTTTACCACTATGCTCGGTGTAGCATCTTTTATATACTACCCCTCCTTTTTTGTGCTGAGTGCCCGTGAGTTTCATACTAAGTGTCATAACCACTCCCTCATTATGCTCACTAAGAGCCCATGTATTCTTCTAAATTTGCTCCCTTGATCCCTCATGCATGAATGATATGTGCATAAATTATGCCAACAAACATGCACTAATAATCTAATCATGATATGCTTTTCAAACCAAATGTAGAATTTACCCAACAACTATCAGACAATTTTAACACAACATTATCATAGACAACTACATGAACACATCAATCATCATATTACAATAGGACAATTCCAAATCACAACATCTACTTTAATCACCTTCCACAACAGCAAAATCATCAATTCGTCAAATCATATCAAACATATTTCCACAATCACACAGCCTTGAAACCAACCATACAAAACATATACAACACAATTAACACCTTAGGTAACAATCAACCCAAGCATTCCTCATGCATAGAACATACACACAAGGGAAGTTGCATTCGTGTTGCTCACCTCGCAAGAAACGCCTAACAGATCGGTTGGGAATCTCCCTTACCGTGATTTGGATTTCCTATTATACAAATTATGAATTTATATCAATTCGATGTGTATGTAACTATGCAAGCATCAAAGAATATGTGTTATGTATTCCAATTTCTCTTTCCTCTCCTTCTCTCTTCATTAATGTTCTTCCTAACCATCCTATTTACTTACACCTACTTACACCAACCTTCATTAATGTCTGAATAAGTTTAGTTAAGTCAGTTTAAAGGATTTTCATTCTCCACTATGGTCCTATCATCCTAACTCTCAATTTCCTCTTTCAAAACCCTAATCATTTGCTACTCCTTTCTAAGCCCCCTCGCCATAATTTTAATACTAATATTAAAAAAAATTAAGCTAAAAGTTTTTATATCACCAAATTAAATTAAAATTAACTTACACGCCTTTTTCTCGTCTCAACTGAAAGATGGCATTTGGATTGTATCTTTTGGATTTTGGTGAAGTTGATCCGGTGGAAGTGGACGCCTCCTGATCGTGTCACGTACTACGAGGCTTTGATTCAGCTGAATGGTGCGGAATCTGTGGCTCCCCAGTCAACATATCGTACATACATTGAGCTTCTGAATTTGGAGGTTCCGACATTGGTTGAACATTAGGGATTTCTACATCATAATTTTGTTAGACCGTATCTGTATTATCACTCACACCAAAACTGTCGTGAACCATTTGCTGAATATTCCTCCCAAATTCATCTGTCTGAAATGTTGGACCAATGTTGTCATCAACGTTATAATTTTCCCTCTTCTGGTTCCCATCATATGTACTACTGCTACCTCCTTCATATTGTTGTGACTCTCTCAACAATGCATCGAACATGTCTTCTGTTTCTCCATGTGAATTCCACCAATAGTAATTGCTTACAAACACTCGATAGATAATATGTTCCTTCACATTCTCAGGACTAAAAAATTTTCTATTTTGACACTTCTTACAAGGACAACGTAATAACGAATTAACTGCAACGAACGTATCAATTGATATGCAAAATTCCATGAATTGTTCAACATCAGCAATAAACTCATCATTCAATAAACTGTTAATAGTGCGTATATACATCCAGTCACACATTTTTTATTTTTTGTACCTAAACAATCACACAAATAAAATTATATTTAAATAATTAAATTATATATATATATATATGGAAGTAAAATCATATTTAAATTAATTAAGAATTAACAACATACATTAACAATTTCAAAAACAATTTAAATTAATAATATACGCAACGGAAATAACAAATATGTCGACCTAAAAAAATAATATTAAAAAATAAAATAAGTGGAAAAAAATTAAAACTTACAATTTAATCCGTTAATGTTTTTAACAGAAGAACGCTCTTAACGATTCCTCTCTCTAGAGGTGGGATTTCTGACCCTGAACCAGCATGCTGGACTGGAGCCGAACCGGCCTGACCCACCAGTTCAGCGAACCGGCCTGGCCCGGCCTGGGACCGGGCAAATACGAGGGCCGGGCGGGCAACCGGCGGGTTAACCGCTTGTTTAACCCACGGTTAACCCGTCGGTTCAACCCGGCGGTTCCAACCGTTGGAACTGCCGGGTTGACCATTAGACCGGTGGGTTCCAACGGTTGGAACCGGTGGGTTCCAACGATTATTTTCTGTTTTTTAAAATAATCTATAAATACCCCCATCATTTCAACCTTATTTTCACTTTCTCTCTCACACTCTCTTGCTATATTGCTATTAAAATCTCTGAAAAATATTCACAATCACCGATACGCTTATTTCGTATATTTTTTCGTATATTTTTTCATTGTTTTTGTTCTTTTTTGTTCATTTATTATATGTAACCACAGTATTTCTCCGACATAAGTGAGGGAAATTAATAAAATATAGAGGTACCATCCAATTTTTTTCCAAAAAAATGTAAACGAGAAATCTAAAAAAAATAAAGGGCCAGAACCTGCTGGTTCGAGCCTGATCCGGCGGGTCCGACCCGGCCCGGACAAGTAACCGGCCTTGCCCGAACCATCCCCTACACGTGCCGGTTCCAGGTCGGGACTTTCCCGAACCATGACCCAGCAGTTCGGGCCCGTTTAGCACCTCTACCTCTCTCTATTCTTCCCACAATATCGACATAAAAGAGTATACATTTCAACTAAGAATCATATTTATGAAAGTTTTTTGTAGGAAAAAATCCCACCAAAATTGGAGTTTTGGCGGGATTTGGCGGGATTTTTTCCCGCTTCACTATTCACAGAGTCTACAATTTTGGCGTCCACGTTGACTCCAAATTTAGCATACACGCGGGATGCAAATTTAGCGGGAATTTTTCAGTGTTACTATTCACCAAGTCCACATATTTTGCGCCTATGTCGACTCTAAATTTGAAGTCCACATGGATGCTAAAAATTTAGAATCCACGTGGACTCCAATTTGGACTTTTTCTATTCGGCTATTTCTATCTAGACTTTTTCCTCTCTTTTTTCTTTTTTTTTTCTCACTTTCTTTTGTCTTTTTCTCTGGATAAGTATAATCTGAAATCGCGGATTCCGTGTTTTTATACACCCAATTTCTAAAAAAAAATCATTGGTTCGAAAATATCAAAAGAAAAAAGGGTGGATTTCATTATTTTGTCTAAAAAAAGATGCGAATGCACATTTGCTTGAAAAAATTTCCAAATAACAGTTTTACGCCTTTGTGCTCGTACGACACGTTTTATTATGTCTCGACGAAAGTCCGATCCACGTGAATGCTAAATATTTAGAATCCAATTTGGAGTCCACGTAGATGCTAAAAATTATCGCGCCAAAATATCCCGCACAACTGTTCAATTTTCCGCAACATTAGAGTCCTCATGGACGCTAAATTTGGAGTCCACGTGGATTCTAAATTTTTAGCGTCCACGTGGACTCCAAATGCAATAATTTAGCGTCGAAATTTAGTTGGACTCTATTTTGTGGACTCTAAACACGCAAAATCTTGTAGTGGTTGTGAATTATTATTGTATGTGTTGATGTTGGTTAATGCAGATGTAAAATGAATGTTCTTAATGATGAGTTATGTGTTACACTTGATGTGTACGAATGAGACTGTGAATTGATGGAATTATAGTTGTAGCTACAGTTGTGGCTTTTATATTTCTGTATGTGTGACTTAGTTAGGGAAAATCCTTAAAAAGATAAGCAAAATGATTGGTATATTGGAGTTCCAGAAGCCCGACATGGTCGATGTGCTTATTGGCACGATATCGTGCCAACTACTGGATGTTCCAGAGTTTGCACACAGACAACCTGTTGTCCACAAAGGACCATGCCAAGACACTGTATGTTCCAGAGCATTAGCATGACCTCCGTGTTGATTCACACGGGCCTATGCCAGTGCACTGTATCTTCTATAATGCAGCACGACCATCGTGTTCTCCAACACGCCACATGCTACCAAGCAATATTGTGAACAAACTGTTAGGACATGGAGCTAATTCAAACAAGCAATAATTACTACTTCATATGTAACATTCTCATCCTAAAACCCTAATGTTTATTAAAATAAGTAAAATGATTAATATGATTAGGAGATAATTAGAGATTTCAATAAAGAAAAGAGTCAAAATGTAATTTTAATATGAATATTGACCAAGTTACAAGTCATAAGTATTAAGGATTTGAAAGAATGTGGTTTGGACATGAAATTGGCAAGAAAACGGATGAACATTACAGAGGACGTGGTGTCAACACAGGGAGCGTGTTGGGGGCGTGTTGCCTAGAAAATCAACACGATCATGCTCAAAAATCAACACAAATATGCTCATAACGATGGGCACGGTCGTGCCAAGGTTGGCACGGGGCATGCCGAGGTGTTGAGTTTCCCAAAACATTGAAAAATTGAGCGATACTTGGAAAATGAATGTTGCCACAGGGCGTGCTAAACATGGCACAGTAGTGCTAAGCCATTTCAGTATATATAGGCTTCATTTCAAGCTCAAAACAGTCACAGAAAGGAAAAATAAACCATAGAGCAAGAAAGGGTTCTGAGAAAGAGAGAATAGGAAATATTTAAGCCGAAATCCACTATTATATATCAAATTGATTGTAGAATCAAGCCAGGAGTCATCTAGCATAAACGAAACAGAAAAGTACAGAGAAAACAGTGAGTATTTACGAAGTTTTCGTATATGAGAAATATAGAAAAGTGAGTTTAAAGTAAGAATTGTTATAGATTAATGCTATAGGCGGTTAATAGGATCGAGCAGAAACATGCATAGTAAATTATTATGGTGTTGGATTTTATAGAAAGCTTCGTATATAGTTTTATAGGACGACAAGCTAGGCGGTCAGAGCTAGACAAGAGTACATAGAGGTCCGAGTACTTCTGATAGTAGGTGAGTAATCTAACTCACTAATTAAATAAAGTAAAATATGATTGAATTGCAAAATTAATTGAACTGTGAATTGATAATGGCTATGATTGGATTGTGAATAATTATGAAATGATGAAAATGAATATGATGATATGTGCGTACAAAGGATTTTAATATGAAAATGATGACATATGTGAAAGGAATGTGGAAAAGGGAATTGTACATACGAATGAAAAGTGAGCAGGTAGAGGATATTAAAATATGAAAATGAAAAGTAACCAGATACAGCATATGAAAAGTGAACAAGTACATGAACTTTGTATATATGTTATATATATATATATATAATGGTTACTACAGGTTAACTGCTTCGACTGTACAGGAATCACAGCTACGGCTGTACAGGATCATAGCTTCTACTCTATAGGATATCATCACTGACCACAGCTTCGACTGTACAGGATCACAGCTTCGGCTGTACAGGACAATAGCTTTGGATGTATAGGTTGATAACTTTAGCTATACAGAATTGTATGCTTTTATTTGAAAGATACCATTACAGGATATGACCATGATTGTTAATGATATGATTGAAAGTGATAGGAAAATGTTATGAGGTATTGGTTTACAAATGATATTTGAATTAAAATATTGCTTACTATGTGAAACTCAATTTTTAAAACTATTTATCCGATCATTTAAATTTTTTTTCATAATATAATATAATAAATAGGAAAGAGAGGGAAAATCTAAACATATGCATTTTATAAACTGGCCTAATTTTCATTTACAAAACTCAAAATATAACAAGCAGAAATGATAGAAAAGTTTGAAATAAGTTTGAAACCAAAATCCATATATATATGTGTGTGTCTAAAATATATACAAGTACAAAAATGTAAGCACTCCAAAAATGGATCTCCACCTCAGACGATATCGCTCTGGAAATATGATCACTACAACTCTGGTCCAAAAGCAGCTATCTGCGTCCTGCACATCATTTAGACATTCAAACAAATGGTGAGTATTTCTCAATACTCAGTAAGTTTTTTTTAACACATTTAACATGTATTTTAAGTTTATACAACTTCCCAATCAATTATATGAGCATTTTATTCGTAAATTCACATTTAAAATAATGTGCAGGGAAAACCAGAGCTCAGCACGAGGGCGTGCTCATTGAGCACGAGGTCGTGCTCAACCTCTGATTCTCCAGAAAGCACAGGTCGTGCCCTTTGAGCATGGGGTCGTGCTCGTGGTCTGTTTTCAGTAATTTCCATATGTTTTTATCTGATCTTAGCAGCAAACAAGTTCTTTAAGTTTTATGCATATCCAACATATTTAATATACTAAAACAACAGTGTTTATACCTCAAAATATTCACAATATACTTGTTTGCAATCTTTCATCTAAGTATCAAACCATACTTGCATGTTTATCAAATCATATCATATAAAAAACAAAATTTATATCATAATCAAAATAGCATTCATAATTGACATAAAAATTAACAAGATTGACAACTATGAATGCAATATCAAATGTATATGAATGTCCATCCAATTCACATGCGAAATGCCTCGGGGTATTGGTTTCTTTCTTTTTTTTTCTTTTTCTTTTCATTCTCCCTCAGTCTGAGACCCGCATCGTACCCAGTACGGCATCGAACCCAGCTCAGAATATAATCAGTCCCAGACCGACATCGAGATCTCTCTCGAAATAATCCTCAGACCGAGCCTAGGACATCAATCTCAGTGCCAGCAATGAATGATCAAAGCATTCATATCTCATTATTTCAATAAAGTATGCTCAACCACAAAGCAACCATATGCTTATCCATAACATAAAGCAATCACATGCTTTTAACATCAACATGACATCAACCATATATCAATATGGCTAAAAGAGCATACTTTCACAATTCATATCAAATATGAATAAACTAAGCAAGATATAATCCATCCATATCAATAACAATGCTTAACCATCCTTAGTACGCTGGACACCTGCTTTGTCTCCCATATAATGCCCCATATGGTGCCATCCCGATACTAGAATGATAGCTATTACTGCATTCAAACTCAACCAAAGGTAGGTTAATGTCCCAATTACCTCAAAACTGTAGCACACATGCTCGGAGCATATCCTCAACTTTATGAATTGTCCTCTTCGACCGACCATTAGTCTGTGGATGGAAAGTCGTGTTAAACCTCAAATGAGTACCCATCGTATCCTACAAACTCTGCCAGAATCACGATGTAAACCTAGGATCACGATCAGACACAATCGAAGTAGGAACACCATGTAACCTGACAATCTTAACAACATATAATCCAGCTAGCCTATACAAGGTATCATCCTGTCGGATAGCTAAGAAATGAGCAGATTTTGTCAGTCTGTCAACTATCACCCAGATCGCATCGTGACGTCTAAAAGTCCCCAGTAAGCCTATAATAAAATCCATGGTGATCTTCTCATACTTTCACTCTAGAATCTCAGGTGGTCTAAGTTTCACGGCTGGTGCTTGATGTTTTGCCATGATTTGCTGACACGGTAAACATCTCGCAACAAATTCAGCAATCTCCCTCTTCATATGTACCCACCAGTATAACTCTCTCATATTTCGGTCCATCTTAGCACTGCCAGGATGAACTGATAAAGGTGAAGAATGAGCCTTTGTCATCAGCACGTTCTTCAACTCTAAAATATTTAGAACACATAATCTATCCTGATAATACAATACACCATTATCATTAATTCGGTGTAAATTAGGTACCTTTCCTCGCTCCATTTTCCTCTTTATCTACATTAAATGCTCATCTTCATTATGACGCGATGCTATCAGATCTCTCATCTTAGGTTAAACTCCAATGTTGGCTAACATCTTATCCTCGACCAAATCCAACTCCACTTGAATCTCTCGCAAAGCAAAGAGAGACTCAGCTCTATACATAATTGAATCACCATCCTCTTTCTCCTCTCTACAGAGAGCATTAGTAACCACATTAGTCTTTCTAGGATGGTAGTCAATAGTGCAGTCATAATCTTTTAACAACTCTATCCAACATCACTACATAAGGTTTAGCTCCCACTGTGTTGTCAAATACTTGAGACTCTTATGACCAGGGAAAATCTGAGAAGTCTCACTGTATAGATAATGTCGCCAAACCTTAAGAGCTTGAATGATCGTTGCTAACTCCAAATCGTGTATCGGATAGTTAACTTCATGTGGTCTCAATTGACGTGAAGTATAAGAAATAACTCTATCGTGCTGCATCAATACTCCTCCTAAGCCAGCTCCAAAAGCATCCGTATATACAACAAACCACCTCCCTAACTATGTAACATAAGAACTGGAGCTTCCACTAACCTCTTCTTTAATTCTTGGAAACTTTCTTCACACTTCTCATTCCAGACAAACGAAGCATTCTTTTTCAACAATAAAGTCATCGATCTAGCTATCCTTAAAAAATCCTCGATAAATCTCCAATAGTAACCTGCCAGACCCAGAAAACTCTGTACCTCAGATACGTTCTTCAGAGCTTCCCGCTCTTGAACTACTTTTATCTTATTAGGATCAGGTTTCATTCATTCTGTTGAGATCACATGTCCTAAAAAGATAACCTTAGACATCCAAAACTCGCATTTGTTGAATTTAACATATATCTCTTTTTCTTTTAGCAACTCCAACATTATACAAAGGTATCTCTGATGCTCCTCCCTGTCTCTCGAATACACCAACACATCATCAATGAACACAACCATAAACTGATCTAAATAATTCTTAAATACCTTATTCATCAAAGACATGAATACTGTTGGTGCATTTGTCAACCCAAATGGCATCACATCAAACTCAAAATGCCTATATTACGTCCTAAAAGTTCTCCTCTCAATCGAGCCCTCCTCAAATCTCAATTGCCACTAACCCGATCTCAAATCAATTTTTGAAAACACTGTAGCTCCTCACAACTGATCAATTAGATCATCTCTCTGTGGCAACGGATACTTATTCTTCACTGTCACCTTATTCAGCTGACGATAGTCAATACATAACTG
This sequence comes from Breynia disticha f. nivosa, assembly GCA_948193385.1. Taxonomy (NCBI): domain Eukaryota; kingdom Viridiplantae; phylum Streptophyta; class Magnoliopsida; order Malpighiales; family Phyllanthaceae; genus Breynia; species Breynia disticha. The sequence continues at coordinate 3,646 of CANYCX015236167.1, read as the reverse complement.
CATACTACTATCTTTTTTACGCACAAACAACACCGGTGCTCCCCAAGGTAATACGCTCAGTCGTATAAACCCTTTCTCTAGAAACTCCACTAGTTGTCGTTTCAACTATTTAACTCAATAGCTGTCATCCTGTAAGGTGTAATAAATACCAGAGCTGCTCCCAAAATAGTCTCAATCCTGAAGTCTGGCTTCTGCTATGGAGGTAATCTCGATAACTCGTCAGGAAGTACCTCAGGATACTAACGTACTATCTCTGCTTCTCGCACATCTAACTTAGGTTGATTCAGATCAACTACTGAATTTAAATAAGCATCACACCCTATTTGAATCAACTTCACAGCTAAAATTTCTGAAATTAAATAGGAAGGAATAACCTTCCTCTCACCAACTAATAGCACTCGTCTCTCCCCATCAACCTCAATCACAACTTCCTTTGAATAGCATTCAATCATAACTTGATTCTTGGATAACCTATCCATCCCTAAAATAATCCCAAACTCATCCATCCTTAAAATAATCAAATCAGCTAATAAGTTGACTCACCAATATGCAACTCACAATGCCACAGAATATTTCTAACTATCACTGTACCTTCTGTTGGCATCGAAATAGCAACTAGATAACCCAAACGCTCTATACTACCACCGATATGATCTACCATCGACTCACTCATAAAAGAACATGTAGAACCAGGATCAATCAGTACTAAGGTAGTATATGCAAAAATAGAAATAGTACCATTAATCACGTCTAGATCCTCTATAGCCTCATCCCTGGTCATATCAAAAACCCGAGCCTGTGGTGCTAATCCTGTCTGTGCGGCTGCCCCACTAGATCCACCAGTGCCACCTATCCTAACTGCTCTACCTCTGGAGGCTGCTCCTCCCCTAGAAGTAGACCCTGAACCTCGTCCACCTCTGCCTCTACCACTACCTGTCAAAGTTGTAGTACGAGCATCACCCACACTACTCTGTCCAGATCCAACTCCACCATGAGGCTCATAATGCTCTGGACAGTCTCTGGTAAAATGACCTAACTCTTAGCAATTATAAAATAAAAATAATCCTGTGTCCCCGTCAGTATACGTATCTGTACCTCTGTCCTGATAAGTAGGAGGTCTGGTGGAATAACTCCTCTCACCTTCTGCTCCACCTCTAGACTGTCGACCACGCCCACCTGTACCTCGAGAACCTTTGGTATCTGATCTCTAATGTCCTCTAGCTAAACTAGACCTAGAAACCTTCTGTTGCTTTCCTTCTCGTTTACCATCCTCACCTGGTACGAATGTTAAACCTCAAACCCCGCTCGAATCTATCTCTCCTTTGCTGCTCAGCCGCTACATCCTCTAGAGCTTAACGAGATAACCTATTGAGATCTGCCTCATACTCTATCTTTGTCATCTCCTTTTACTTCAACTCTAGGAATTCTATATTTTTCTTCGTCTAATAAAGCAGAGGAGTATACTTCTCAACAAACCTCCACAAGAAATCATCCCAAGTCAATGTCAGAGATTCATTCTAGCTGTTTAAAATTGACTCCCACCAATTTCAAGCTGTTTTCTCTAATAAAGATGTTGTATACCTCAATTTTTGCTCAGGGATACACCTCATACGCATAAGAATACGTTCTGTATGCCTCAGCCAGTCATCTGCCTTTGATGGATCGGTTGTGCCCTAAAATGTTTTTGCTCCCTACTTCCTGACCTCTCCGAAATTCTTATCAATATTAAAAGTTTGCAAACTCGTTGTAACTTTCGGATCCCACATCATTTTTTGTATCATCTCCCAGAATGGAGCATTTGCAGGATCATATGGAGGTATGGGCATAACATTCTATGCACAGGCTATGCAGGCTGCTCAAGACGTGCTGGGGCTGACCCTCTGTCACTCAACTGACTCTGTGGAATCAGCAGTGTGCTCATGTGATGTATCATTAATAGGCTCCATCTGTTATGAAAACAACAAGTTTAAATTCATTTAGCTTCTAAAACATGATACCACTAAATGTGAAAATCAATTTTTAAAACTGTTTAATCGATTATTTAAATTCTTTTTTATGATATAATATAATAAATAGGAAAGAGAGGGAAAATATAAATATATGCATTTTATAAATAGGCCCAATTACAAAACCCAAAATATAACAAGCAAAAATGATAGAAAATTTTGAAATAAGTTTCAAACCAAAATGCATATATATATGTGCAAAATATATACAAGTACAAAATAGAAGCACTCAAAAAATGGATCTCTGCCACATACGATATCGCTCTGGAAATACGATCACTATAACTCTAGTCCAAAAGCAACTATCTGTGTCCTACACATCAATTAGACATTCAAACAAGTGGTGAGTATTTCTCAATACTCAGTAAGTTTCTTAACACATTTAACATGTATTTTAAGTTTATACAACTTCCCAATCATTTATATAAGCATTCTATTCGTAAATTCCCATTTAAAATGATGCATAGGGAAAACCAAAGCTCAGCACGAGGGGTGCCAAATGAGCACGAGGTCGTGCTCAAGCTATGTTTCTTCAAATAGCACAAGTCGTGCCCTTTGAGCATAGGGTCATGCTCGTGGCCTGTTTTCAGTAATTTCCATATGTTTTTATCTGATTTTAGCAGCAAACAAGTTGTTTAAGTTTTATGCATATCCAACATATTTAATATACTCAAACAATAGTGTTTATACATTAAAATACTCACAACATACTTGTTTGCAATCTTTCATCTAAATATCATACCATACTTGCATGTTTATCAAATCATATCATATACAAAACAACATTTATATCGTAACCAAAACAACATTCTAATTCACATAACAATCAACAAGATTGACAACTATGAATGTCATATCAAATGCATATGAATGTCGATGCAATTCATATACAATATGCCCTAGGGTATTGCTTTCTTTCTTTTCCTTTTTATTTTCCCTTGGTCCTAAACCAGCATCGTACCCAGTACAGCGTCGAGACCAGCTCAGAATATCATTAGTCCCAGATCGACATCTAGATCTCTCTTGAAATAATCCTCAGGTCCAGCTTAAGATATCAACCTCAGTGTCACACAATTAATGCAACACAATGAATGATCAAAGCATTCATATCTCATGATTTCAATAAAGAAAGCTCAACCATAATGCAACCATATGATCATACATAACACAAAGCAGTCACATGCTTTTAATGTCAACATGACATCAACCATATATCAACATGGCTAAAAGATAATACATTCACAATTCATATTAAATATGAATAAACCAAGCTAGAATACAATCCATCCATATCAATAGCAATACTTAAACATGTTCATTTCATACAAGATATCACAAATTAATCCATTAATATCCATAAGAACAATACACATATGAGCATGCAAAGTAACTATTCATAAATAAACATATATTAATTATAACTTTCCCATTTAGTTCCTAAGAACATATCTACATATAACATATATGTTCAACTTGATTTTCATTTCAAACAATCATTTGTTCATAATTAGTAAGTGTAAGAACACTTACCTCGACTATTTTACGAAGTCAGCGTCGGGCTCAACTTCGATCCAATTATTGTGCAGATCCCCCTGTACAAAATTAATCGCATAAATGATGTTAACAACTTACTCTTAGAT
>CANYCX015231273.1:0-12838 GCA_948193385.1 Breynia disticha f. nivosa | reverse complement strand
CAAACTTACCAACAACGTATGAAAATTCATTTTTAAGTCTATTTATTTCACATGTTAAATCATTTTCCTTCTTCAAGCAATTAGCATGCAAACTGGACATATCATCTTTATCATGCAATTCTAATTTCTTTATCTTATCATTTAATAAAACAATATCTCTTGCAAGTTTCCTATTAACTAATTTAAGTGATTTATTTAAATGTAATATTTTCTCAAAATCATTTTGTAAATTTAAATATTCATCATTTAAATCATCACCATCATCACTTAAATAGTCAAGTTTTGAACATATTACCTCATCTTCATCATCACTGGAAAATGAACTTTTAGCCATGAGAGTCAAATTGTTCTCCTCATATGATTGTTCATTTTCTTCATCATTCCAGCTTGCAATGAGTGCTTCCTTTCGTTTACCTTTTTCATTGTAATTTTGTGACCTGAAAGAAGAATTATTATACCTGCAATCTGTGGCAAAATGTCCTCTCTTTTCACATCTGAAGCATCCTTCATCATTTTCATCAATTTGTTGAATGTTGGGTTTCAAAGCTATAGTTGGCAAAATCAAACAGCATAAAACTATAAGAGGTTTACAAGTGGGGATATCCAAAAAATGATCAAGGTTTACAAAATGTATATGATTATAAAAGAAGAGAAACCTAATTGATCTCATTTCAATTATATCCTATCAAAATAAATGTCTGTGCTATCATGTTCATTACAACCCATTTGTATGACATATAAGCAAAACAACCCTAGTGCACGGCCCACCTTGATTCCTCGATTCTTTGAGTAATAGTCGGCAAAATCAAACAGCAACCACTCTTTGCCGTATCCCCTTCAAGCCCTTGTCAATATGGCAAGCATAAAACGCAATGAGTTGTGAAACTCAATAAGCAACACTTACCAAAATGGACAACTTTCCTCAACGAATTGGCATTTACTCATATATCCACATGTTTATACAAGATTACAAACCACTCAATTTACATGAACTTCACATTTATATTAATAATTCATCAAGTCACCATACATGCATTCAAGTCATATCATATGATGGAGTCAATCAACACATCCATACCCTTCATATTCTAGCACAATTTTATGCTTAATTGGTTAATGAGACATGTACATATGTGTTCATTATCTTCATATAGAATTGATTTAAATGCACTTGAACAATCTTGAAAATATACTAAAGGCATGAATGATACATGGGTACATTAATGAGAATACACAAAAGTCATCAAGTATGAACAAAATCAACACCTTTGAACAAAAGATTTTTGAGCCAGAACATGGGTCACGTTCGTGGTTGTTGGATCACGAGTGTGGCTGCCAAACTTTCCATTCGTGACTCCCAAAAATTTAAGGAAAAGATGGTCAGAACAACAGTCACGTTCGTGACTCTTGGTGTCACAAATGGTGGTTGGAAATTGACGCTCGTGATTCACTTCTAAGGAGAATCCTTGGTGACCAGATTCATGGTCATGTTCGTGACCCCTGAGGTCACATTCGTGACTCATGAAATGATGCAAAAACGTGCCCAGAGCTAGAGTCACGTTCGTGACTCATTATCCCACGAAGGAGAGTCACTTCGTGATGCTCTAACCTCACTCGTGACACCACTCGAATGCATACCATTGAGTTCCAGAAGGTGTGTCACGTTCGTGACACTTTGTGTCACATTCGTTACACCCAATTTAATTTTCAGTTGAAAATGGTGTCCAGCAGGGGTGTCAAGTTCGTGACTCCTCGAGTCACGTTCGTGACACTCCAATTCAGCATTCAACACTTTGACATTTTACTCACAAATCAATCATAAACCAACCTCAAACAATGTTCACACCTTACAAGAAATTCTCATGCATTCGCATACAAATTCCACACCACATTTCTACTTAAATCAAGCCAACCTCAAGTATACAATTTAACATCTTCACATAACTACACTACACCTAAACATGGCATCAACAAGTTTGGTTTCTCATCTTAACTTATGGCAAACATTCACAATAGCGAATCACTTCCACTACATATCGAGAATCAATACATACAACATCATGCTAAACCAACTCCATTCCAACCTAGATCATTGAAGGTAACTATGGATTCAATTTCATAAGTATACATTCACAAGTCCATCACAGGAACATATTTAATCATGCACATTTATGCCCTATGATGAAAATGGAAATGTATGCCAACTAATGCATTTATTAGTATGATCACCCAGAATCCCAATTATATTTCAATTTACACCCTTTCTTGGCCATAATATTGACGTTTGCAAACGGACCTCGTCGACCGAGAGTATGTGGTTATAAAGAAAATGGATCCATATAGTTTACGCCCTTACTTGGTCTGGCACACTTGTACACTTTTAAGCATTCTGAGCATTTTTCGACTTGTGCCCTGGTGTAGCATTTGTTATATACTACTCGTAATTTTGCGCACTAAGCGCCATAATTTGCTTCCAATAGCCATAACCACTCCCTCGTTTTCGCTCACAAAGAGCCCTTCATAAACCCCATTTTAACTCGGCCCTTTTTTGTCCTTTTTAGGCCAAGTCCACAATTCCCTTCGTAAACCCCATTTTAACTCGGCCCACACTCTAATCCCGACATTTCATTCCCGAAATTTTTATTTTTCCTAAATTCCTAAACTCTCCCTTTTTAACCAATCTTAACTAATTTCACTTGATGAGTTGTCTAAAATAATCACAAAAAATTTACCCTCATTTTTCTAGGTATTTATTTTATTATTTTTAATTAAATCGAAATTCTGGGCGTTACTCATTTTTCTAGGTATTTATTTTATTATTTTTAATTAAATCAAAATTTCGGGCATTACATCTTTTCTAAAAAAAATTTAAAAAATATCAGAAGTAGGAGCTCTTGAAATATTTCGTTCTCCCCCTGACTTATTTCCTTGGGTAGGAGAAAAATGTGCTCACTATCTTTTCATTCGAAAGTAGACATTTTCAAAAATATAGTTACAAAAATTTTTGTGGATATTAAGAAAATTTTGTAAATGACTTTTTTTCAATAGAGTAATAAATAAAAACAATAATTTAAAAACTATAAATTTTTAATAAAATTGAGAATTATAGTTTGAGAGTGTAAGAAGATGCAAGTTAAGAAAAGAATTGAGTAAAATGACTAAGTGGAATTTATAGGAGAAAAAAAATTAAGACGATAGAACAATTTATAACCATTGAAACAACCGGTTCACGATTCTCAAATCCCTGAAACCAAAACCGAAACAGGTGTTGACAGATTTAGCCAAGTTCTGGACCAAGTTGCCGGTTCTGCTGCAATTCGACGGTTCCAAGCCTATTCTTTCACCTCTAGTGGCGTCCGAAGCTAGATTTAAAGATGAAAAAACTTGAATTGAACGGTCTGGTCTAGTGTGCTTGAGTCGTTACAGGATACGCGAAAACTTGCAAGCTGCTGCCCTGGATAACTGAGGATTATGTTGTTTTTATTCTGTAATGTGTTCAGCTGTAGGAGTGGTGGTCGCAATCAATCATCCTCACAGAAACGTGTGATGTGTTTCTACTACTCGTCCTGTAGTATAAGTGGTAGGCTATTAACAAACACAGCTATAAGCAAAAACTGAAGCTTTGTATAGATTAATTTGCTTTTTATCCACTAAAATTCAGATAGATTTAGACAAATTGGTAAGAATACAGAATCCGCCAAAAATGTTAATCGCGGATTCAGGGTGAGGGTAAAGTGTAAAAAGAGACTTTCCTACGTACAAGAGCAAAAAATATACTTACATACATACATTTCTACAAAATTATAATGCATCAATTCCTTCCTATTCATATGTACACATGACGCTCCCGAGTTGGTTAATCTTCTTGGGTGGCCAAGTTAGTATAAGAAAGATTGTATACAATCAAGAACGGTCAGGTGTCTTACGAGCTAGGATATCTGCGGCAACGAACACAAAAGCCAAGTCAGGTGTTCTGCTGAAATCAATGTTCACTTCAAAATTATAGGCAAAATTCAAATGCAAATCTATTTGAACCTCACAATGAAGAATGCTGAAACCTACCATGAGGCTGATAAGAACTTGTGGAAGCGTTCTGCTCTTGCCCCTGCCTGATCATCACTCAGAGATCTTCCTGATGAAGAATTCCTCCTTTTCTTTCTCAACCGGAAGAAGAAATCTTCAGTGTCCAGAACGTAGGAAATCTTCAACATAATACATCCATAAAATGGGTGAATGAGAATGTTTTGTACCATGCACAAACGCATCATAACCAAATTACAATATATACTTCAAAATTAAGGTACCTTGTACGAGCTGCAGGAAATCTTGCACTCCAAACCATTGGACATTTTAACACCTTGCATGGCCAAGTTTAAAGCAGAAGATTCGTCTAGACCTTCATATTTGCGCTTGTTCCTGCTAAAATTGTAATTGAGTCGAGTTACACTAATTATTGATTTCGGTATCAAGTTATTGCAGGCAAATCATAGTAATTAGAACTCCACCAACGTAGTCAGACATATAAAATTTACATCAGATCAATTTTAGCTGGCCGCACGGAGAACAATATGACCAGAAGTATACTTATCCCTAAATGCTCATCATTATTTTATATATAGTACAAGTGGAAAATTCTTCCTCCCATTTTGCGGGATATCATAAAATACACAACATATGCGAGTAGCACTTACAAAGCAAATGGACTTAATAAGAGACTGATGTTGTAGTATGATATTTCTTGCAAGAATGTACCCTCACATAGAATTGTACGCCAGTAGTCTTCATTGCATTCTTGAATAAAAGAAAGAAAAGATGACCATCTAGTTTCTGACAGGTTTGAGGCATGTGATATCACATAACTGACTGAAAAATTTCTAAGGTGTTAAGTTTAGAATTTTTTTATCTTTTCTGAAAAAGGTACAAGATAAGATGGAAACCTTGAATCAAAATAATTTCTTTTCCAAAAATAAAACATTCAAAACAAATTTCATTTCATGTTGTCTACGGGCATATAGCTTTGTTCATTTCATGTTTTCCAGTTTCAATCCTTTAAAAAACAGAAAAAGGAGCCCTTATTTTCTATCTGAAAATGGAAAACCCAAGGTTTTCCAAATTAACACCCCACATTTTTTCTGAAAAATCACCGAAGTGTAGCTCAATGGATAAGTAATATAGAGATCCTACACCATCAAAATATGCCTTCTAGCCGAACAATTGAACTAAAACACTCAAGTTACTGAACTAGGCATTTCAAGCATAATACCGTACCTCTGCATGGTAATTCCATGAGGCTCCTTCTTGCCAGGAAAGATCTGTAGAAAATCATTGTGCAAATAAGCCGCGAAATTGGGATCCATGGAAACTGCAATTATCTCTGGTTTCTCAGTTATGTTGTCCATCAATTGGACAAACAAATGGGATGGAGCAGGAGTCTGCAGAAAAGTTGTACTACAAGTCTAAGAGAACTACAGAAAAAATTGCATACATTTACAAAAAGATGTCTTGTAAAGATAAGGTTACGGGTCAAGAATACGTACAAACTCCAACCGGTAGATGTTTTCATCATGGAGGAGAAATCGAGCATTGTTGCAGTACACCGAGTCAACATACCTCCCAGGTTTTCGAGACTTTTCATACTCGTATAGTTGTAGCAACTTATTATCCATGTCATCAGTTGCAACGGTTTGAAGCTACAACAAAGAAATTCATTTCAGAAATTTCAACCGAAACCATTTGACAATTACTTGAAAATGGAAGCTATAACCAGTATACCTGCTTGACCAATTTATATATCAACTTGTCCAGTGTAAACAATACATATGATTGATTCCCTATTATAGCTCTGCATTCATCTTCAAACTTTGCGTTATCAGATGATCCATCAAGCAAACTGTACAATGCACTCATAAATCTGCAGCATATTGATACATCCAAGGTAAGCATTTACGTGTAATCCCAAAGCATAATAAAAAAGGGACAAAATAAAGTGCCTATCATAGGGATCCTGAGGACAGGCATCCTTAGCTGTTCTCCATTTCATTTCAATCCCATTGCCGGTGCAATTTGTTTTGGCTGATAAAATTCTTTCATATAGCACCTGCCGATTGAAGAGAACACTACATTAATAAAAACAATACAAAAGAGGCGTCTTCTCATTCATGAAGTTCCTACTCCGTATCCTTACTTGATGAAGCCTGAAGAGCACATAAAAATCATCATTTCCATAAAAAATTTGAGTTTCTTTCCATTCCTCGTCAACTGAAACTGGGACATGCTTAGCAAGAGGCTTGGTAGACAGAAGAAAGCGTTCTGGCAATGGAATATCTCCAGCAGCAAACTGCACATCAGCTTCACCTTCGCTCTCAGCCTTCCCATCAATTTCATCACGTTCCACTTCATCCTCTTCGTGTTCTTCGCGGGAGCACTCATCGCCACCAGATTCACTCCCTGATGCATCATCACCGGCCTCAGAACCATTTTCACTGTCCTCATCATCAGCATCACCATCATTTTCGACTCCCACATCATGCGAGTGCACCTCTTCCCCATTTCCTGATTCATGTCGACTACTCTCAACATTATTCTTCCCCTTGGGCAAAACCTGCATTCCAGCATCTTCATATCCAACAAAATTATCCTCTTCAAATTCTCCATTTGGCGATAGCTCGCCCTCTTCTTTCTCAATTTTTGACGGTCCAACTGAATCAGCATGATATCTATCAACATCTCTAAATGCACCATTTGCTGGTGGAATTGATGTTGACGCGTTCCCAGCCTAAAGCAACCATTAAATTTATGTAAAATAATTATCAGTTAAATAAGGAAGTACCTTTATACCAGAGATGAAATTTGTCATCCTGCAAGATTTTCCTACTGTTTACAGCAGCAAAATCATAAACCCTACCTCTGATGAAGGTGCTGTATCAATACCAGCTTTGGACTTGTGATTTTCACAAGCAGCAGCATCGCCAGGTATGGATGGAGTTGCAGCAGATCCTTGATTTTTTTTTTAAATGATAATGTTGCAAATACATCAGTGACTTTTAAAACGTAGCTAGATGAACAACTCAACAATCAATACTGATTATGAAACGAAATGAGAAGCTCACCAGCCATCCTGGCAGCATTGGTTCTTTCGTGGTTATTTTCTGATCCCATGGAAAATAGTGTCTTGGAATCAGTAACTCCCTGAACTGAAGAACTTGCATCTGTATTTTTCTGCTCCCGTTCTGACCCAACGGTATAACAGAATTGATTCTCATTAGACACAGGATTCAATCCTGCTAGTCTATTGTCTTTAACTAAACCATCTCCAGCTGCTAAACTTGTTCCGGAAAGGTTTGGCTTTTCTGGAGAAGTGTTAGTGTTTCCGTTGCAAGCTGATTTTTGTAGCTTAAAAGGATCAACACCTGCAGCTCCACCATGCTCGCCTATGCTTGGTGTAGTACAATTCATAGGAAGCCTTTTCCTATCATCTTCAGAGCTCTGTGTGCCACTAGGGCGAGAAACAATACCAAGCATTGGCTCCATGAAGGTAGTCCAGAGCCTCATAACTTTATTCAGTTGTTCTTTGGTTGTGCAAACCTCCTCACATGAATATTCAACAATTTTGTACAAATATTCATGAATGTTTGAATCAGGATACTCGTACTCTAGATGACGAACTACAGGTTTTCTGATTCCAGCAGCAAAAGCAAGAAGAATATCATCCTCTTTCTGTTGGTTCTCCTTCACTTCCTTGATTTCAGTTACCAGTGCTGTATGAAAAGGAAAACAGATAGGTTTTAAAATTTGTCAGACTTAATGATTACAACAGAACAGGATCATAAGACACCAATAACAAGAATTCAAATATACTGTAAATCTCCTCCAGCCAGAAATTTGTAAGACAGAACAAAACTAATGCTATTAATGAGCAAAAAACTTAGCATACTAAGAAAAAAAATCAATTTGCAAACTAATAATGTGTGCCATTTTTAAACTCTTGGATAAAGTTGAAGCACGCGGGCTAGCATTTCAATAACTATTTTTAATATCACAATATCCTATCATATATTATTCTTAGTTCTTTCAAGAAATTTCCTCTGCTGTTTGAATGTCACTATGTGTCAAAGAAAAGAATAACCCAGATCGCCACCACCAATGACTAATAAATTATCATTTAAAATCCTAACTTGGAACAAGAACAAACTCAAAATACATGTCATAAGAACAAAAATAGAATTACCAGCAGCCCATATCAAAACACAAAAGGTCCACTTACATCTTGTACTCAAATTCTTTGAATCCTGCTGCTTGAAATAAAAGCTTCGGTGATCAAGGGATTTGTAATGATTTTTTGCATAAATGTCAGCCCAAACCTTGTTAAAATCTGCACGACACCTGGTCCACTCCTCTTGTTTCTGCTTCAAGCGAGACAATATAACAGGCAATGCAAGACTTGGGTTCTTGCGCAGTATGTCCATCACATCAAGACCGTGGTCACCATACAAACGTTCGATACACCTCAAATTTAAAGCTGAAAGTAGAAAGTCATGGTTGAAGAAAATGTAGTGATGGCATGAATAATAAAATCCCAATCTCGAGTAATTCAGGATTAGCTCTAGAATACCAACCAGTAAAATACTCTTCAACATGATGAAAAGGTGTCTCGGTCTTATTTTCATTGATGTTGTTTAGTAACTCTTCTGCACGCTTAGCAGTGGAGCTCACAGACTCCAGCAACATATCCAGCTCAAATCTAGATCAAAGAAACAAAAAAGAAATTAACAATTACCTTTCATATACAACCTAAAAAGCATCAAAAACAAATATTCAACTAATGAAATTCTGCAAGATAATACAAATAGAATGATTTACCTATCATCTTCACATCTGAACAAACTTTCTTCATATTGATTTCTTCGCATGTGCTTGAATGAATAATCTTCACTCCCTGAAGTTACAGAAACCCAGTGATCATTTAAGACTTGAGAACCAAGCTCTGACCTCTGGCTTGCTGTAGGTATTGGATACTGCAATGGGACAGCCAACATTTGACAAATCAATATTGAATTTCAAAATTCATACATATAAAACATATTTTCAGAGTAACATACATCATCAGGCAGAAGCCGGTAACTGGGAGTACATCGCTGACAATTAGACAGATCTAGTTCCTGAATAGATTTTCCCATATACTTCTCCCTGTATCTTTCCTTTTCTTTTGCAACATCCAATTCTCGCTTCTGCTCTTTTTCCTTGTCCTCTGGTTTTAATGGCCGGGATAAATGTACATCATTACCCAATGTTTCTGCAATCAAAACTCAATACCATCATACTTTTTATGAAATATTTAAGGTCTTGTCTTATATTTTCTGAAACTCAACAAAAATTCAAAATCCAAATATATTTATCGAATAGGTTGATATGAAACATAAAGTACATATACTGTTACTTACTTTTGTTCGTAACACCAGCAAGGAATTCATCTGCAAGAAACATTTTTATCAGGAACAACATTAAGAATCGGCACAGCTACAATAATCATTTAGAACAAGGTATGAAAGCAAATTGCTTCAATGATCTCTCATTATACTTACCAATATTTTCACATCTCTCAACAAAATCGTTGAACTCGTTCATAAGATCAGGATATTTGCCAAGTAAATCACTCACCTGAGTAGAGTTTTGTCAGTGCCATAAGCTATAAAAGTAATTATCTTTATCCTTCCAATTTATACAAACATAAAAAGCACATCATGAAAAATTATGCATTTAATACAATGCATTGATCACAACAAAGCAAAAGGCACATACAAATTGATGAAGGCTCTGGAAAAATGCAACAACTGTGGAACAGGTATTCCAACTGCAAAAGACAAAAGCTAGGAATAGTACTATTTACCAGGTTTTGCAAGTCAGTCTTTTTGATTATCCCATTGCTATAAATGTTGAGGCACTTCAAAAATGCCTGGTAATCATCCGAATTGCCTAACTTCTCCTTAACTTTCTCGCAGAATATGAATTCACTGTTGTACATGCCTGACAAGGGAATCACACAACTAACTAATAAGCAAATTCACTTAAGTAACGACATGAATTTTATATAAGGTCAAATAAATCTATTAGCCCAAAAAATAAAAACAAAAAGGCAATTGCTTCCGCAGCACCAAAACATATATTTTTTCGTCTGTGGCAAGTAACCATCTAAATTGCCCAACTTCTCCTGAACTCCAAGGACAACAGTGAATCAAACAGATAACATTGCAAGCAGGATGTGTAAATGCTAGGAGCGCATGTCAGTGGTTGTTCATTTAACCCCTTAACAAAAGCAATTCGAAAAAAACTCCTTCACAAAATCAACCTTGAACAAAGAAAATCTCACCAAACTAAACAGAAATATATCCACATGATAGATCAAAAACCAGTATCAAATGAACAGAATATTAACTGTTTAGCAGAAGCACTCACTCTTTAAAGAATCTTTGTCATCATAGGACGTGAAGTTTGAAGACATTCCAAAACCTTCGACTTTTCTAGAAGGTTTCCTTTTGTCAGGGTACCGTTGCAAAATGAAGTCCCGACCGCTATCGTGTTCAGGTTCCCTATCATCCTGATCGCGGTTACGCTTATCCCTAAAATCTTTCTCCACCCGCTTCCTTTGTTCTTTATTGATTTTTAACATGCCTTTGTCCTCTTCTAGCTCAGGCCGATCAGAACTAAGATCGCGCTCAGTATGAGAACTAAAAATTCTCTCCCTCCGGCGTTGCTGAAGAAGAATCATTAAAAAACCGCTTAAATACAGATGCACATTCATATGTACACAAGTGAGAGTTTGCACATCCAGTTAGAAAACCACAAATACAGATGCATTTGCTTATATGCACCGAGTAGTTTCATGCTTCAAAAAATTTTGTTAACAGATCAATCAAGAATACAATAAATCATTGTATTATGGTCTATTTTGGCAACCCATTGGCGCACCATCAGCAGCACAAGAACAGACAAAAAAGAAGAGGAAATCAAGGACATTCCACAACCTTCTCCATATGCATTTGCCGCAGGGTTGGTGCAGCAGAGTTTCGTTGGATGGAATTCCGAGCAAAGGGACCATTTTGTGAAACTGTTGTCACTGAAGTATCTGGTAAAAATCTAGTGAACTCATCGAGTAAATCTGCATGATCCTCAAAAAGAGCAGCAACCTAGAAATAAATAAAATATGTACAAGAATAAATTATTGCACAATTTTCCTTGATATGAAGAAACAACAAAAAAATTAGAGTCAAAACAAAACGTTGCATTCATTCACCTCATTGTACACCTCATTTATATCCTTGTGCTCCTTGCGGTACATATTTAAAATATCTAGAAACGATTTATAGACTTGTTCATCATTTTGAAATCGTTTCTGCGAAGAAAACAAAACATCAGACCTCACATTTAACACAAAATTTTAGACCAACAAAAACATTTTATACCTTTATTTTGTTTACAAAAGTGATAGCTTCTTCAAATTCAACTGTTTTTTTTGGCGGAGGAGCCTCATCCTCATCAAGAGTTATTTCATATCCTTTGGGCAAGAAAGTATTGAATCCATAAATCAAATTATTATGTCCTTTGAACAATTCTTTCACTCTTGCAATAACACCAGCAGTGTCAGTTCTGCAAGTGGGATAGCGCATCAGTAAAATCAATGGTTAAAACCAACATCCGTAGCTCAAGTATACTGCACTCAGTAACTGCAAAGAGCCAAAGACTCACCTTTGAGCCTTGAAATCTTTCATGACTTCAAGAAACATCTCATATTTTTCCCTTTGATCTTGAAACATGTCCTTAACTTCCTTAAGATATGACAAGGCATCATTAGTGGTCAGTTTCTGAGATGCGGCGGTGGCAGTTGTAACAGGAGCACCACCACCTCCTCCTCCACCACTTCCGCCTCCCCCTGCTCCAGCACCACTACCTCCTCCCACTCCACCTTCTCCTCCCGGAACCTGTGGTTGCCCATACCTACAAAGAATGAAAAACATATAAAATACAAAGATACAACCATAAAATTATCAAAACAAAAGCTCAAAAACCACTAAAAATTAATTCATCAACACGTTTAGGCAAAACAACACATGCAGATAACAATTAAGTATTGCATCCAAAATTTAACTCAACCCTAAAGAAATCCCTCAAATACCACAAACAGCTTATAAGTCATAATAGTAAGATTCCATGAGAATCGGGGAAATACAAGAAAATCAACAAGAATTAGACAAGAGTACTTAAATTCATCCATCAACACATTTACCCGAAAAGAACACATGTACCTAACAATTAGGTCGTATTTCCCGAATTAAGTTTCAATCCTTACTAATCCCTCAAATACCACAATATTCAAAAAAAAAAAACTTATAAAGTAACATTCAACAAAATTATCAAAAAATACAAGAAAATATTTAATAGTTCAACGAAAAAACCTAATCAAATACATATAACTAACTCAACCACAAAAGTACATGCATAAAGCCGAGTCAAATCGTACGTACAGATGCGTATAAAAATACGAAAAACTTACGTCTCTCCACGGTTGGAGCCAAACGGCCGTTTAAATTGAGGCGCTGAATAAACATCGTCTCTTATTCGCTTCATCTCTGTCCAATAAAAAAGGTTACGTCAGCAGTTAAAAGAAAAAAAAAAGAAGAAAACAGAGGAAGAGAAACGGACTATTGTGAAAGCCAGATCTCAAGTGAAGGTAGAAGAGTGAGTGAGTAGAAAACTTGTTATAGAGATGTAGATCGCTCCTTAAAGGAGAGTTTATGTTTTAGAGAGAGGGAATTGAGATGACAGATTTTATAAGGGCGAGAAG
>CANYCX015230903.1:0-15240 GCA_948193385.1 Breynia disticha f. nivosa | reverse complement strand
CCAAATCAACATCCATTAACATCAAATTAACACATTTTACAACATCAAATCAAACCTTAACATATATCAATTTGTTCATCGTTCTTCTTGAATTTTTCCCGATTCATCTTCTAAATTCCACAATACTTATACCAAGGTATCCTTAACACCTTGTAACATTATTACTCATTCATTACCATGAATGGACATTAGATTACACTCTAATTAAACTTCTAAACGTACCTCATCTTACCTTTATAATTCCACTTGAAACTAAACATTTATTCTTTTTATTTCAACCGATTTCATGATTCTTTATCCCAATTTAGAATAGATGAATTTTTGGGGCGTTACACATTGTGTTGCATTCATTGTGTGACACTAAGATTGATATCCTAGGCTAGGCCTGAGGATTATTCCAAAAGAGATCTCGATGCCGGTCTGGGACCGATGATATTTTGAGCTGGGCTCGATGCCGTACTGGGTACGATGTCGGTTTGGGACCGAGGGATAAATGAAAAGAAAAGAAAAATAAAAGAGAGCAATACCCTGGGGCATATCGCATGTGATTGCATTGTCATTCATATGCACATATTTTATTCGCATTCATATTTAGTATGTACGATTATTGCTTTCTGATATATGAATGCTAAAGTGATTAAAAATGAGTTATGTGATACTACGATATGGAATTACAAATGCTTCATTGTTTGAGATTGTGTGATATGTAAATGTGAGATATAATATGATTCTTTATATGAATGGTGTATATACTATGATTTGAGTATGATGATATGAGCTACTGTATGTTGTAAACCAATGTGTGATAGCTTGAAACATTGTTGATGAGAAATAAGTGTGAATGGTTGAATATGTTTGATGGTATAACATGAATGTGATAGAGGAAGATCAGATCTTGTACTGAGATACTGATTTTCCCTATGTTCATTTAAACTAATAAAACTGAATCTATTGTTGTGTAAGATGCTTACTGAGTTATGTGAAATACTCACCCTTTGTTTGAATTATCTAAATAATGCATAGGACACAGATAGCTACCACTGGACTAGAGCTGCAGTGATCTTACGCCAGAGTAATATTGTCAGAGGTCGAACTCTATGTTTTGAGTGCTTCCATTTTTTTAGTTTTGTACATATTTTTACTGTATTATAAATGTTCATATTTTGAGTTTGAAATGTTTTCAAACTTATTTCCGTTTGTACTGTAAAAACTTTATGATACTTATGTTTTAGGCCGGATGTTTTTATGATATGAACATTTCTGTTTCTCTGTCCTCTATTTAAGATTTGATTTTATTATCATTTCTACTATTACATTGTTTTATCAGGGAAAATAGTTTTTAAAATTGAGTTCCACATGTTCAATATGAAAATGAAATGAAAACGATAAGATATGTGCATACTAAAATGAAAATGATATGTGTGAAATGTGAAATGTATATGGAATTGTTAACCAAGATGTGAGATGGAGATATGTGAGATGGAAAGATGATGGAAAGGTGATAAATGATCGATCATTCGGAGAAAGGAGTAGGAAGACGGAACTTAGGCCCACATGAAAAGGAGGTGGAAAAATGTTTTAAAAAACTAATAGGGAGACGGGAGTTAGGAATTTATTATGAATGAGAACGTACAACCAATGGTTATATGATTCAAAACAAAAATGAGTTAAAAGTGAAAAGGAGACAATAGAGATAAAGATTATATCAATTTATAAGAATTGATGATTATACGTATGTTATTTGATTATACAAATGAATGTTTATAAATGGGTAAAATAATTTAAAGATTACTCACTGAGCCCGCAACTCACGCAACTGCATGCTTGTTTCAGATACAGGTATTGACAGTGATATGCATCTGTGCTAGCGTCTTCAGTTGTTACTGATCAGGATGGAAAAATGCTACCCGATCCACATCTCTCTTCTGCCGATGCCATTAAGAGTTGATTAGTTTCATTTTACATGTTCATATGCTGTGTTATATGTTGATATGTATAGTATATTCTAGTATGATGTTATAATTAGAGTTAGTTGGCATCCAGATGATATGTTTTAACTGACCTATGGTTGATATATGTTTGATTATAATACTGTTGATGGGGTAAATGAGTATATGATATGATTTTGATAATTGTAAAAGTGTTTTAGGATGGAAACAAGTTGATTATAGGTTAATATTAAGTTGCAAACATTTAACACAGGTTGTGCCTAGCTAACATAGTGGGCATGTTGAATGATCTGGGAACTTAATTAATCAACACGAGGCTGTGCCCATAGGGTGTTGATTAGCATGATGTCGTGTTCATATGGAAATCAATCAACACGATGCTCAACACGGGTCGTGCTCTTGCACTGCTAGCCCATGCTAAGCTTCTATTTTGCTGAAATTTGATCAGTTCGAATCTATCTAATCCTATAATTACTTGTGGATGTTAACCAAGATGAATAAAGTGACTAGAAACGAAACATTTTGAAATTATATGAGTTTTAAATGAATAATTAAAGTTAATCATAAGATAGATAAATAAGGAAAAAGAATAGTTTCTTTCATATATCTATTAGATAGACCTATGGAATTCATTTTTCTTGATGGGTCTTTAGTCATTTTATCTCTCATCGGATCATTTTGATTGTCTTCTAACTTGATCCTCAAGCATGTACTTTACACACCTAGCTTCAAACATATTCTGATTTTTGTTTCATAATTGGCACAACATAATAACATTAAAGTTAATTTCCTATCTAACCAATTTGACTTGCATGACCTATGGACTGATTCACTTACGAAAAGAATTCTTCTAAGAAATCAGTATTACCTTGATAGTGCTAGATCTGATAATTATTTAGCAACATTCATTATATTACTAATGTACAAACATCATGTGATGTAAATATGAATAAAATTGGCTTGTTTTCTTTATGGCATGCATATCTGTGGCATCTTATTAATGATGTTCTATCTCGTATTCATTTGGAATTTACTAAATTGCATTCACAACTTTGTGATGTGTGTACCCAAGCCAAACAAACCTGTTTTCCTTTTCCATTTAGCTAGACTAGAACCACACAACCTTTTGAACTACTTCACTTAGATCTTTGTGGAACTTATTGTAAACTAACTTACACTGGGGCTAAATGCATAGAGACTATAGTGAATGATTACACACAATCCTTATAGAATTTCCTCATTGAAGACAAAAGTTGTGTATATAACACTATCCAAAGATTTATTTCTCTAATTCATACTCAATTCCCTTACATTGTCAAAATGATAAAAGCTGATAATTGTAGTGAATTCGTGGACAAAACTATAACCATTTTGTTCTCATAATTAGGAATTGTACATAAAAAATCATGTGCCTACACTCCTCAACAAAATAAAGTTGTATAATGCAAGCACATGCATTTATTATGTGTGGAAAGGGCATTATTCTCATTTCATTTTATTTTTAGATATGGTATTCGAATCTAGACCACCGATAGAGAGAAAGGGGGTAGTAGATCCACACGAGACAGTACTGATGTCTTATTCTAGAGTAGGATTTATGCATGATCCTTATGACCCAGACCATCTCTAGTACGGTCCAGCTTACCCAAATCTACCACCACCTCCGTAGTATTATCCTATCTCTAGGGATCCACCATTGACTTCTATTCAAGTGAGATCCAGAAACTTTAAAGAGTTGAAAAAATGGGAATTGTTGAGTTTAGAGGCACTACTGATCAACAATTTGCGGAGGAATGGTTAGATCAACTTATTCGTGTATTTGAGATGATGGAGGCTATTGTAGCGGACAGGTTGGAGTTTGTTGTTTCTTTGTTACAGGGGGATGCCAATAATTGGTAAAGGACTATCCCACACGGACTAGATTTTCCATAGGTACTGACTTGGGATGATTTTATGAGGATATTCAGGAGGAAATATTTGCCAGATGTTTATAGAGATACGAAGAGGAGAGAGTTTCTAGCTCTAAAGCAAGGGAAGATGACTGTAGCCGAGTACGAGTTACAATTTACCCAAATTTCCTACTGTGCGACGAATCTCATCCTTGATGAGAAGGAGAAGTGTATGGTGTTTGAAAATGAATTAAATAAGGAGATTTGCAAGCGAATCCCTCACACTAAGATAGAGGATTATAAGGTTTTGAGGGATGCCGCTATTAGAGCTGAGGCAGTCTTGAAAGTTGAAGAGGATAATGAAGAAAGAGATAAAAAATGATAAAAAGAAGAGGGCAACACCATAAGGAGATACTAGTAGATTTGAGAGGAGACCTGAGTTCACTCAAACTCGAGCTGGATATCCAGGATTTATTGCGACTAGACCATGACCTTCCTACTAACAGTCTTATTGCAGTAGAGTTATCAATCGAGGACGACTGAGTGGTACAGAGTCAGTGACAGGACCAGTTAGAGCTGTATGTCCCCAATGTCAGAGGTTTTATACAGGGGAGTGTAGGAGGATGACTGGTGGTTGTTATATCTGTGGCCAAGTAGGACATTTTATGAGAGAGTGCCCAAAGCGAGTGACAGGAGAGAGATCTATCAAAGCTGCACCTACACTATAGTCTATAACACAGCGTAGTGAGCCAGCAACTATAGCCAGTGGTAGTCAAGGTAGGGGCAGAGGCACATCAGGATTAGTTATGAGCAGAGGTAGAGGAGCCTCGGGTGCTCAGGGACAGGCTAGGGTCTTCGTTATGTCCTGACAGGAGGCCGTTGATGCTCCTGAGGTTAACACTGGTGAGTTATATTTATTTGATGTTATTACTTATGTTTTGATAGATCTAGGCTCTACTCATTCATTTCTTACTCCCAGAATAATTCACGCAATCAAAGTAAGACCTAAACCATTGACCCAAAGATTAGGAGCCCATACTCCTTTAGGTGAAATGATGTGGGTTAATACTATATATAAAGATTGCAAACTTAAGATTCAAAACATAGAGTTGACAGCCAATATAATTTTATTGGACTTAACAGACTTTGACCTTATATTGGGTATGGATTGGCTAATTCTTCATCAAGGTAAAGTTGATTGTTTTATGAAAGAAGTAATAGTTAAATCTGAACGTAATAAAGTAATTTTTTGCGGGGAAAGAAAGATAGTGCCTAGTTGTTTGATATCAATACTTTAAGCTTTTAAGCTGATTCGAGACAGATGTGAATCTTATTTAGCACATGTAGTTGATAGTACGATGACAATTAAATATGTTAGCAAAATACCATTAGTAGATCAATAACCTGACGTATTTTTAGAGGATCTCATAAGATTACCTCCTCATAGAGAGATAGAGTCTACTATTAAGTTAATTCTTGGTATGACACCTATACATATACAATTGTATCGAATGGTACTACCAAAATTACAAGAGTTAAAGAAACAGTTACAAGAATTACTTGAAAAGGGTTACATTCGACCTAGTGTTTCACCCTGGGGAGCCCTAGTTTTCTTTCTTAAAAAGAAAAACGGAAAGTAACTGTTAAGAACAAATATCAATTACCCCGAATAGATGATTTACTTGATTAATTGCGAGGTGCCACAGTGTTTTCTAAGATTGACCTAAGATACGGATATCATCAACTTAAAATAGCATAGGAAGATATTCCGAAGATTTCTTTTAGAATCCAGTATCGTCATTACAAGTTTATAGTTATGCCATTTGGTATAACTAATGCTCCAGTAGCATTTATGGCACTGATGAGCAATATATTCTAGTCTTACCTCGATCACTTTGTGATGGTTTACATAGATGACATATTGATTTATTCGAGGAATGCCAACAAACACAGAGATCATTTGCGAATAGTGTTGCAAACTTTATAGAAAAACAGTTATATGCGAAACTTAACAAATGTGAGTTTTGGTTGGATCACATCATTTTCTTGTGACACGTGATATTAGGACAAGGAATATCAATAGATCCAAAGAATATTGAAGCAGTATTGAATTGGGAACCACTTAAGACTGTTACAGAAGTACGTAGTTTTCTAGGTATGGTAGGATACTATCATAGATTTTTAGAGGGGTTCTCGATTATAGCTACTCCACTGACACGAATGTTGAGAAAGAATGTAGTTATCCAGTGGAATGACCAATGTCGACAAAGTTTTGACGAGTTGAAGTATAGATTAACCATTGCTCTAGTCCTTACGATTCCTTTGGGTAATGGAGGATTTATTGTCTATAGCGATGCCTCTTATTAGGGACTTGGATGCATTTTGATTCAAAATGGGAAAGTGATAGTATATGCCTCGAGACAACTTAGACCACACGAGTTAAACTATCTAGTACATGATTTAGAGCTTACAGCTGTTGTATTTGCTTTAATGATCTGGAGACATTATCTTTATGCGAGAAATTTTAGATTTTTATCGACCATAGGAGTTTGAAATACTTGATGACCCAAAAAGAATTGAATATGAGACAAAGAAGGTGGTTAGAGTTGTTAAAAGACTATGATTGCACAATTGAATACCCTCTCGAAAGGCAAATGTGGTTGTTGGTGCACTTAGTAGGAAATCAAGTGTTGCTATATCTAGTTTGCTATTAATATGTATGACTGATTTGATTGGTTTACAAAGCTTAAATGTGAAATTAGAGTTAATGGAATTAGGAGTGTTAATAGCACAGTTGATGGTTAGACCTATGTTGTTAAGAAAGATACAGGAAACACAATAGCAAGATGAAGAATGCATTAGGATAATTCAATAGATTTATTAGGCATTAGAGACTTCATTTTAGTTGATTGATGAGCTATTGATGTTAGGAACCAGAGTATGTGTACCAAAGATTGAAGGTATCAGACAACAGATACTGGATGAAGCATATAATGCTCTGCACGTTATGCATATAGGAATGACAAAGATGTACAATACTCTAAAGCAGCATTATTGGTGGCCAAACATGAAGAAATATGTGGCTAATTTTGTATCTAGATGTCTGGTATGTCAACAAGTGAAACCTGAACATCAGGTGCCAGTAGGAAAAATTCAACCATTATCCATACCCGTCCGGAAGTGGGAAAGAATAACCATGGATTTTGTGATAGGTTTACCTTGAACACAATTGGGAAAAGACACAGAATGGGTGATAGTTGATCGATTGACTAAGTCTGTGCACTTTTTACCTATCAGAGTTGGACTCTCTTTAGAACAGTTTGTAGAACTGTATATGCGAGAGATAGTTCGACTACATGGTATTCTAGTGTTTATAGTGTCAGATAGATATTTGAGGTTTACTTCTAAATTCTGGCAGGCACTATAGAGTGTATTAGGTACTAAGTTACATTTTAGTACAATTTTTTATCCTCAAACTGACGGACAGAGTGAGAGGACTATACAGACTCTGGAGGAGATGTTGAGGTCTTATGTTTTGAAGTTTCAAAATTCTTGGGATAGGTACATACTGATAGGGCCAATAATGCACATATATTCCACTTAATTCTAGTTGATTTCCATGAGATTTTATTAGATAAATCATGTGTTTTTGAAAGCTTATCTACATTTTAGTTTTATCTAGTTTTATTCGAAGAACATGAAGATTTACTATGTTTTGATGGAAAATCATGGCAGATCGAGCGGAGCCATTTTGAAGGATTGAACATAGGAGTCACGAGCGTGGATTGGAGCTTAAAGTGTTAGCTAAAATATATCTTATGATCATTTTGTTGCAAGCCATGAAGTGGAGCCTGGAATGAGGACTTGGTTTGGCTTTGTTTTGAGGCAAAAATGGGGGTAGCTTGATAGTCACGAACGTGACTGAAATGACCACTAATGAACGCTGCTCATGACTCTCCTTTCAAGTGCAAAAATTGAGTTCAGAAGGTGAGTCATGAACGTGACTCACCATGATCACGTTTGGGGCTTCATTTTGGCCATTCGTGACTCCATGATTCAGCTAAAAAAAAGGGTCCAGAAGACCCATCATGAACATGATGGAAATGATCACGAATGGATTCATGAATTGGCTCAAACGTGACGCTTGATTTGGCTGGAAAAATGGGCAACAACCGAGTCACGAACGTGACCCAATATGGTCACGAACGTGACTCAGAATGGTTGCAATTCTTGGACAGCAAGTGAGTCACGAATGTGACTCACAATCTGAATGCCAAAAGGGAGCAAACCTGAGGCAGAGCATGAGTCACGAATGTGACTCATTTGAGTCATGAACGTGACTCTGTTGCTGGAGAACTTGACTCTCCAAAATTGGTCCAAAATATCCTTTGTTTTGAGTGTATTAAGTGGGGGCATTCTTGACACTTCCAAGGGGCTGAATGGAGGCTTATAAGTAGGGTTTGTTAGGTTTATTTTCTTGTCTTTGGCCACCCTTTTGCTGGAGGTTTTTGGAGGCTTTGGAGCAAGGGTTTAGCTTTTTTTGTCCTCCTCTTTTCTTTCCTTTTTATTTTCCTTTTGTTAGATTTTTACCTAGCCATGTTAGGCTAGATTTTTATGGGTTTTTCTTGGATCTAAATAGAGTTTAATACTTGGTTTACTTATATGATACATTGAGGTTTGTGTTTGAATAGATTTATCTTTGCTTGAATGTTGATTATTTGATTAGGTTTATAGATGAATGATAGTTTAGATATTTTATGATTGATTGCTTGAAGAGTACCTATTGTGATTGTGATAGAAAGATCAAAGTAATTGATTTAAGTCATGTGAATGATCCATAGAAGTGACAGGCTAGGATTAGATCCCATTGCACCTTAATTAATCGAATGCTAGCTTAGAACATTTCATTTCAAACTTGTCTTATCATTCAATTTTAATAATCTTGCCCTAGAATTACGAAAGTCGAGGGATAAGAAGGCTAATTAAATAGTGTTAGGATCAATTGGATAGAAATATAGCAATTGGTACTAAAGTGTTCGATGAAATTCCTATGTGACCAAATGGCCTTGCCTAGTTTCATGTATCACGAAAGTAGAACATTATCTAGGTATAAGGATGCAGTTTTGAGCATCCCGAAACGGACTCTTAATTGACGATTACGCGAGAACACTAACATTCCTCGAGAGATTCGATCCCAGGAGTCATACTTCCATAGTAAAACTACACCGATCTAGTGCGCTCGCTAGACACCAGTCATATACCTCTAATAGAGTTTGCGTACAACAATCAGTATCATAGTAGCATTGGTAAGGCACTATGTGAAGCTTTATATGAACGTAAATGTATAAGTCTGGTATTCTGGGATAGAGAAGGAGAGAAAGTTGTAGAAGGACCTAAAATCGTACAAGAAAAGATGGAAAAATTAAAGCTGATCAAGAGTGAGTTAAAGACAACACAGGACAGATAGAAGAGTTACTATGATCAGCATAGAAGAGAAATGGAATACGAAATCGGGGATAAAGTGTTTCTAAAAGTTTCGCCCTAGAAAGGAATTATGCAATTTGAAAACAATGAAAAGCTAAGTCCTAGATATATTGGACCTTATGAAGTGATAGAGCCAATTGGTCCATTAGCATATAGACTAACATTATTTACAGAGTTGGCATAGATAATGATGTGTTTCATGTAAGCATGCTCAGGAAATATAAATCAGACCCTAAACATGTCATACCCGAGTCAGAGATATAGATAATGGAAATCTAACCTATACCGAGGAACCAGTATAAATAGTGGATCATAATTTTAAACAGCTAAGAACCAAAGAGATTCTTATGGTTAAAGTCTTATAGAAACATCACAACATGGAAAAAGCAACTTGGGAAACCGAGGATAGGATGAGACAAGACTACCTCAGCTGTTTATAGGTAACAATTCAGTTATGTTATTGCATTGCATGTTAAATAAGCTATAGAGTACATAAAAGTAACTAATAAGAAGATAGAATAACAACGATAGAGAATTTTAAGGACAAAATTCATTAAAGAAGAAGAATTGTGACATTCGCATCCTAAATCCCCATAATTAGTAAATAACTAATGAAAGTAAGTTAAAATAAACATAATTTACATTAAGAAATGTTAAACAGTAAGATAAGACAGTACTGCAGTAAACAGAAAAGAAGTTGGGCAATAAACTATAGGAAAATATCAAGTTTCAGTGTACAGCACGTGGGACTTGCTGAGAACACGAGATCGTGCTCACTGGAGAATGAAGAGCACGACCGTTTTAAGGAAGAACATGACCAAGTTTTTTGAAAGATAGCACGACGACAATTTTGAATGGCACGTTGGATATGCTGGTAGCACAAGTCGTGCTAGATAGTGAGTGGGTCATGCTGAGGTGTCAATCATGTAAGAAGGTCGGAACACGAAGCATGAGCTGGCATGAGGACAACAGCAGTGGTCGTGCTAATGTTGGCACGACCGTGCCTCTGAATAGAATAAGTTGTAACCAAAACAGAACTTTCATTTGTCACAAAACAGAAAGAAATCGAGAGAGAGCTAGTGAGGGAGAAAGATAGATCGACCAAGAGAGATTGAGAGAGGAATAAGAGTATTTAGGTGGAATTGATCGTAAATTTTACAAATCAAACTTTAGGAGTAAGCCGAATATCAATTCCTAAGTCGATACCACAAAACCGCAAAGGTAATCTTTAGTAAATCTTAACTTAAGTGTGAATTTATAAAGAATTAAAGTTAGAAATGGTTAGGATTAAGTTAGAACATTCATATGATTAAGTTTTACAATTGATTGTGATAAGTATTTGTGTAAATGGTTGTTTAGGACGACATGTTAGATCGAGATGGTGTTCGGGCTCATACTAGTCTAAGTATCTCAGTTAGAGGTGAGTATTTCTACTGTCTATTTGATTAAATTAAAATGAATGGCTATCTATAATGCGTATACAAATTTTTCTTTACGGTTATGATTGCGTACGATACACGAAAATGGAAATGATATATGTTTGAATATGTTCAATATGAAAATGAAATGAAAACAACAAGATATGTGCGTACTAAAATGAAAATGATATGTGTTAAAAGTGAAATGTATGTGCAAAATAAAAAAGGTATGTGAAAAGGTACGTGAACGTGTTTATGGTTTTTGATATGACATGTGATATGTGATGTGAGATATGTGATATGGAAAGGTGATGGAAAGGTGATAAATGATCGATTATTTGGAGATGGGAGTAGGGAGACAGAAGTTATGTCCACATGAAAAGGAGGTGGAAAAATGTTTCCAAAAACTAATAGGGAGACGAGAGTTAGGAATTTATTATGAACGAAAACGCACAACCAATGGTTATATGATTCAAAACAAAAATGGGTTTAAAGTGAAAAGGAGAGAATTTATACAAATTGGTGATTATACGTATGTTATTTAATTATACAAATGCTACCCGATCCACTTCTCTCTTCTTCAGATGCCATTAGGAGTTTATTAGTTTCATTTTGCATGTTCATATGTTGTGTTATATGTTGATATGTATAGAATATTCTGGTATGATGTTATACTTAGAGTTAGTTGGTATTTGGATGATTTGTTTTAATTGACATATGGTTGATATATGTTTGATTACGATACTGTTGATTTGTTAAATGAGTATATGATGTGATGTTGATAACTATATAAGTGTTTTTGGATGGAAACAGGTTGATTACAGGCAGATATTAAGTTGCAGACATTTAACACGGGTCGTGCCTAGCTAACATGATCACTACAAGATTCAGCAAGTTTAGCGTCCAGAATTGAGCGACAAAAACTTCTGGATGCTAAATTCGGACAATTAGCAACCACATGCTTGCTAAAATTTTAGCGACCACGTGGTCGCTAATTTTGTGACCAAGTGGACACTAAAGTAGTCATCCGCACGTACAGTGGCGTGGGAAATTTTGGTGCTAAAACCTGCCAAAATTTTTTGCGACCACGTAGACGTTAAAAAACAGTAACCATAAACAGTGTGGCGGGAAAAAATTGCGCCAAAAATGTGGACGCAAATTAGCGACCACGTGGTCGCCAATTTACGACCACGTGGTCGCTAAATTTCAGTGTCCACATGGACGCTAATTGGAGTCCACGTGGACATTATTTTGGCGGGAAATTTTCCCACCAAAATTCCTCATATATATGGGTTCATATTTGTTTAAGTTTGTATAGTAAAAGTTTAAACCAAACTTAATTATATGTTGTTCGTGAAGAAGAATACATTGGAGCAATTGTTGTTTGAATTACGTCTATTTTTTCGAAGGTTTAGCAGATATAACTGTAAGTGTCAATTTAATAAACGTTTTATGTGTTTTTAAATTCTATATTTTGTAATTAGTTTTATATTGTTTTTTAGGGGTAATTTTGAAGAATATTCATATTTATTAGTAGAAATGCGTGAGTGGATGTATGTGCGTACTATTAAGGAATTTTTGAATGATGAGTTTATTGCGGGCGTTGAACAATTCATGGAGTTTTCCATGTCGAATTATACTTTCGATATAGTTAATTTGTTATTATGTTGTGCGTGTACAAGATATAGGAAAAGAGAATTTTTACATCCAGACGTAGTTAAAGAACATATTATTTATCGTGGATTTGTAAGCAATTACTATTGATGGAATGCACACAGAGAGACAAAAGAAATGTTTAATGTGTTATTAAGCGTGTCTCAACAACATGTAGGTGGTAGTAGTAGTACTTATGATGTGAACCCGATAAATTATAATGTCGACGATGCTGATCCGGCTTTTCAGACAGAACAATTTTGGATGAATATGGAACAGATGGTATACGATGGTTTTGGTGTTCGTCCCAATATGGATGTTTATTATAATCAGCAGCAAAATGAAGGAGAAGATGTTCTAAACATTAAGTGCATGCCAGAGCCACCAAATTTGGAGGCTCAACGTATGTTCGATATGTTAGCATCTGCGAATAGGCCACTATGGCATGGATGCGATAGAAGTCAATTAGCGGCGGCGACAGAATTACTTAGACTGAAATCTAAATTGAAAATAACAGAGCGGGGATATGACATGTTGTCAGATTATGGAAGATGCATTTCTCATCCAGAGACAAGAGACATCTTATGACACAAGAAAATTGGTTGAAGGATTGGGTTTACCGTACGACGCAATTGATGCTTGCAAAAATAATTGCATGATTTATTGGGGCGTGAACGCTGAGAATGATTCTTGTCACATTTGTGGACATCCAAGATGGAAGCAAGGGAAGGCTAAACCAGTTCCATATGTACGGATGTTCTATCTGCCGATAACGAAGAGGTTGCAGAGATTATTTGCATCGAAATACACTATTGGTCACATGCGATGACATGTAGAGCATGTTCAAGAAGGAGTGATGAGACATCCTTCAGATGCCAAAGCGTGGAAACATTTCAATCGTGTGCATGGAGATTTTGTAGAAGATTCTCGAAACGTGATGCTGTGCTTGTGCACAGACGGTTTCAATCCATTTGGAGTTTCTGGTCAGCAGTACTCATGTTGGCCTGTTATTTTAACACTGTATAACTTACCTCCGTCGATGTATATGCGAGATGAGGTTATGTTTCTAACTTTCCTTGTACCAGGCCCAAGGAGTCTAAAGCAACGATTAGATGTATTCTTACAACCGTTGATATCAGAGTTGAAGAGTCTGTGGTACAATGGGTCCATTACATATGATATTTCACGAGAACAAAATTTTGTTATGCGTGCGGCCGTCATATGGACTATTAGTAATTTTCCTGCATTTTCTATGTTGTCGAGTACATATTCATATATATATATGTATTTTTATTATATTCGTCGTAATTATTTAAGTAGGATGGAGCACATCGGGAAAGTACGCTTGCCCACATTGCATGGAGTTTATGATGCATTTTACCTCAAAAACTGTAGAAAAATGTGTTGGTTTGATTGTCATAGAAAATTTTTCCCACTGGAACATCATTTTAGGAATAATAGAAATGAATTTCAGAAAGGAACAAGAGTGATAGAAAGTGCGCCACCTATTCGTAACGGTCACGAAGTATTACGACAAATTGAAACAATGAGATTGATAAAAATAATTGAAGATGGTGCAGAGGATCATAATGCACGAGTGAGCAGAGATTCGGGATGGAAAAAGAACAATATTTTTTGGGAACTTCTATATTGGGAAACTTTGCAGATTAGACATAATTTGGATGTTATGCACATTGAGAAAAATGTTTTTGACAATATTTTCCACACTGTTGTTGATGTTTCTGGGAAAACTAAAGATAATCTAAAGACAAGATTAGATATACGTGAGATCTGCAGAAGACCTGAATTAGAGCCTGACGAAACTGACACAAAATATATGAAGGCAAGATATTCACTAAATCAGGAAGAAAAAATAATATTGTTTGATTGGATAAGATCTGTGAAATTTCCTGATGGATATGCTTCCAATTTGAGCCGCTGCATAGACTTACAGAAGCTTCGAATTTTTTGTAATGAAAATCCATGACTGTCATGTATTCATGCAACGATTGATGCCTATTGCTTTTCGTGCATTTCTGCATAACAAATATTGGGAGCCAATTGCGCAGCTGAGTGCATTCTTCAAGGATCTTACGTGCTACAAGTTAAATGAAGAAAGAGTAAGATGGTTAAATGCGCAAATACCAATCATATTATGCAAGCTTGAGCGAATATTTCCACCTAGCTTATTTGATTCGATGGAGCATTTGCGGATTCATTTACCCATGGAAGCAACTTTGTGTGGCTTGGTCCAATATAGATGGATGTATCCGTTTGAGAGGTATGTTAATTTTCTAGATATAAAATATAATGTTTAGATATATGCTATTCCATTAATCATTTATTAAAGATATTGTGCGTATTCTTTACATTTCTACGCAGGTTGAACAACACAGTTGGTAATAAAGCTCGTGTTGAAGGGTTGATATGTATTGCATACATTGTGCAAGAGACATCAACTTTTTTCTCTTACTATTTCAACAATCACAAAGTGAGTAATCAGATGACTCGTAACAATGTCGCTGATGACGTCAGACAAGGCGTCGACCCTGAAGATTTGACTATATTCATGTATCCTGGACGTACATAAGGCAGTTCGCTTCGAAGACGTTTAACAGATGAGGAGTACCACATGCTTCAAACTTACGTGTTATTGAATTGTGAAGAAATTGATCTTTTGTTGAGTAAGTTCATAATATTTTTCTATTGATCATATTTTATTTACATGCTCGATCATAATATATACATATATTTCATTTATGTGTAGATTTTTTTTTACACACATTGTAAGACCTATACAAACAAACATCAGCGAAGGAGAAGAATAAATCATTTTGAACACACAGT
>CANYCX015227011.1:0-11333 GCA_948193385.1 Breynia disticha f. nivosa | reverse complement strand
TTTTTAATTAGGATTTTTAGTACTTAATTAATTTATTATTTGTATTTATATTATATGATTTCACATTTTATATATTATATTTTATTTTAATATTCGATTTAATTTCTTTTATATTTTTAATTTAATAACTAATTTAAATTATTATTTTTTATTCTGGGTCAACATGTGGACGCTAAAATAATTTAGTGTCAAATGTTTTATCGTCCAAATTTAGCGTCAAAAAATTGTACGTTTAATGCTTTTTTTTTATAGTGCTTTAACTTATTTATTTTCGTTTCGTCTTAAAAACTTTCTGAACTCGTAACTGGATAAAAGTAACACCATATATTCGAGAAAATACGTACAATTGTACAATATGTTATGTAACTATAGATAAACAAAAAACGAAATTCTCACTCATAATTGCTATCTGTAAACCCAACTCCTTCAATAATAACTCTTTTACAAGAGAACTTTTTGGTTGATAATTCGTTTATCCTGATAATACAGCATTTTAATACTAGAATTGTTCCTTAAGGTTTTTGTTGCAAAACAAATATGGAAAAATATAATTCACCAGCAAAACATTATAACTCACCAACCAAAATAAACAGAAACCCTCCAACAACTGAAACTGACATTACAACATTTTCCATGGAGAGAGAACTCGATTTTTCATATATAAATTGCTTAATAGCTTCATTATTTTAGAATAAAGAAGAAAAAAAATATATGCATGAGCCATGGATGCGTGGAATAAGACTATGTCTCTAGTCAACTAACATAACCATGGACGTGACAACAAGTTTTTGATTCTTTGAACTACCAAACCAGTTGAAATAGCTTGTTAGTTTCAGATTCAATCTCATAAATAGCTCGTTTTCGTGTTCCTTGGAATCCAAAGCAACATGGGTTCCTGGCAGAATTTGCAGCAGAAAACCATGAAAATGGTGAATTGTTCTTGCGTGATTCATCCTTTTCACATCCTTACAATCACTCTTTTAAGCTTATTGCTTCCACTTTCGTTTCTGCTGTTGGCCAGATTCTCTTATTACAAGTATTTGTTGCAGGCAACTTATGGTTCAAATGGACCTCCTGCAACTTTGTTCTTCAACTTATTCATGTCCATAAACCCTGCAATTCTTTATCTTCTTGTTTCGTTTGCTAGCATAGCTACTCTTGTGCATGGTTTGACAGGTAAAGATACTCTTTTAGCAGATTCAATCAGTACGATTTACAAGCCAGGTTTATACACATCGTGGGTTTTATTATGCACGTTGCAAACATGTGTTGGTTTGGGAATTGAAGGAAGTATAACAGCTGGTATTAATGGTTCAAGCTTTCAACTCGAAAGAAGCTTATTTAGCAGAATAATATTCTTCTTAGGTTTACATGAAACCATGATTCATTGGTCCAGATCTGTAGTTAAGCCTGTGGTGGAAGACACAGTTTTCGGGGAAGCTAAAGAGGAAAAATGGATTCACAGGGTGAGTTTGGCAATGAGTTTTGGGACTCTCTGGTGGTGGAGGTTAAGAAATGAGGTGGAAACTTTGGTGATAGTTGCAGAAGCCAAGAAAGAGTTGTTCATGGAAGTTGGTATGTCTGATTTTTTAGGTTGGTGGCTTTATTACATAACTGTAACAATTGGTATGGTTAGAGTTGTTAAAGGTCTTTTATGGTTTGCAATGGTGATAATCTGTAGAACCAGAAGGGTCAGAACAAGAGAGATTTCTGTTACTGAGACATCTGAGAATCAGGACAATAAGGTCTGATCCTGAGTTCTATTTTTTTTTTTGTTCAATTTAGTTTCTTCTTCCAGTTTTTTTTTCCCTTTCTGGGGTCACTTCATATATTGTATTTCTCTTTTTGTACTTATTCAAAGCTTCTTACCAATCATTGAATTGATTAATTGTAAATTCAAATCCGGCCATGGCCATCATCATAAAACTTCAGGTTCTTTCTCATGTTACAGCTATCAGTTCTGGTCATCAATGTCCAAACCGTGTAGTTGATGTGTCAGTTTACCTTACTACAGCTACGAATGCCTAAAATTCTCATAGAATTTTCTAATTTAAGAATTACTTCCTGCAACTAATTTTCTAATTAGAGTTTTTCAGGCATATCATATACAGTTTCTCGTCGTATCGCGCAAATGCTATGTCTGATTTTGCACTGACAAACATACATTTGTCTTACAATCAAGTCTCTAATTTCTGCAGTAAATTTTTAAAATTCCGATGTTTTCTTTGTTT
Source organism: Breynia disticha f. nivosa (assembly GCA_948193385.1). Taxonomy (NCBI): domain Eukaryota; kingdom Viridiplantae; phylum Streptophyta; class Magnoliopsida; order Malpighiales; family Phyllanthaceae; genus Breynia; species Breynia disticha. The sequence continues at coordinate 9,102 of CANYCX015227011.1, read as the reverse complement.
AATTTAATTCTTTCAGACGATGGCCCTCACCGGCACCAACAAAATCCCTTATAGAAAGAGCTTTGTTGTAGGCGGTGTCTTTATCGACCATCTCTAAATCCGTCAATTAAGAATTATAATTTATGATTGATTGCTAGATTCAATGCATATTTATAGTCCGTCCCTGCCCTCGCGCAGCTTGTCTAATCTTACTTGGCTGAACATAATTGGATCGACTAATTTTTAGCCAGTAGTAACATCTCATAACTATATTCTATTCTTACATCTACTTAAATCCAAGCAGTTCATGTTGGCTTTGCCGAAATATCACCATCACTAATTGGATTTTTCATTAGTAATCTTGGTTATATGCTTCGGATTTCTCCATGATTAAGTCTTAATGATATGAATTAGAAACTCTGTTTATGTTAAACACACCAGTATATTTGTCTCACTTGAATGTGAATCCGCCGATTAGCTTCCACTGTTTGAGATGTCAAATAGTTCGTTCTCTTTCGATCAATTCGAGTTCAATGGAATCGAAAATGGTTGCTGTAATCCTCTTGAAACCTGCTTGAAAGATGAAGCTTTGATCAGAGAGAGACGATTTCACGACTCGTTTTCAATGGCGGATTTGGGACTTGTTGATCCTTTATGTTCTGGTAATGGTGCTTATCAGGATAATGGTAAAGTAGTCTCAAAAGGGTCTTGTTTTCTTAAAGATCAAGAACAACAACAATTGTTGGAGCCATCGAAATCGAACTTCTTGTCACTGAATGAATATTTCGGGTCTTGTTTCCATGCACCAGCACAACCAAACCGAGAAACCAAGAAACTTGAGAATATCTTCAAACCCAATAAAGAAATATCACTTCCGTTCACTCTGTCTTCTTCTCTAGATATTCTGAACAACTATGGAAGTAACATCAAGAAGCTGAATGTGAACCAGTTCGGTAATACTGAAAGTTGTGATCAGGAGAGTTATAAGAATAAGTTGTCGACGGAGGATATTATGAAGATTGCTGGAGCAAGATATATACAATTCTCGGATCAGAGATTGGACGATTTCTCCATGCTTATGCACCCTTTCGGATATGCACTTTCAGGACTTTCTGATGAAGAAACAAGAGATGTAGAACTTGCTCATCTTCTCCTGACATCTGCAGAGAAAGTTGGTCACCAACAATACGAACGAGCGAGTCGATTACTCACTCGTTGCGAATGGATTGCATCAGAAGGAGGGAATCCTGTTCAAAGAGTTGTTTACTCCTTCGCGGAAGCCCTTCGAGAAAGGATTGACAAGGCTACAGGAAGATTTGATCCGAAGTTTTCAGGGGAAATATCAAAATGTGAAATCCCTCATGGATTGAATACTCATCTTGCTTCACTTACTTTCCACCAAAAAATTCCTTTCAATCAGATAATACACTTAACAGAAATTCAAGCCATAATTGAGATCATAGAATCCGCTAAAAAGCTTCATTTGATCGACTTAGAAATCAGGAGTGGAGTTCAATGGACTGCGTTGATTCAAGCTCTCGTGGAACGTCAACAACGCCCTATTGAACACCTTAAGATAACAGCTCTTGGACTTACAGGTTTTCACAAGTTAGAGGAAACTGGTAAGAGACTTAAAACCTTTGCGAAATCCATGAACTTCCCTTTTTCATTCAAAGCACTTTATGTCCAAGCCATGAGTGATGTCAAGCTAGAAATGTTCAAAACTTGTTCAGACGAGTCCATAATTGTTGTCTCAAACTTCCTGCTAAGAACCATGATCACAAGTCCAAATTGCCTGGAAAACTTGATCACAGTTATAAGGAACCTGAATCCAACACTGATGGTAGTGGCAGAGGTGGAAGCAAATCACAATTCACCAGTGTTTGTGAACAGATTCATTGAAGCATTATTCTTTTACAGCGCATACTTCGATTGTCTAGAGACATGTTTGGAACAAGAGAAGGAACATAAAAGAACAATAGAAGAAACATTTGCAAATGGGATAAGAAGTATTGTGGCAATGGAAGGGACAGAGAGGGTGAGTAGGAGTGTGAAGATGGATGTGTGGAGGGAGTTTTTTGGAAGGCTCAGAATGGTGGAAATAGGATTCAGCGAGTCCGCAATGTATCAGGGAAGCTTGGTTTGTAAGCAATTTGAGCATGGAAGTTTATGTAGTCTTGATAAGAATGGTAAATCTTTGATTATTGGGTGGAAGGGAACACCACTCCATTCTGTATCAGCTTGGAAGTTCTCTAGAGAAAGATTTGGAAGGTCGTTTTTGCAGTACACTCTCTCATCCTAAACCATGTTTTTCATGATTTGCATTGGGAATGATTTCAGGAGCATTATTGTTGTTTAACTTGAATAAAATGTTTCTCATTCAGAACAACAAATGGTTGTGGAACAATTTTTCTATCTGTGCTTTTCGGCCTTAAGTTGTTCATAACTCATTTGTTATTCAAGCCGATGTAAGTTGAATGGTGTATTAAAAATCATACATCCTTTTGAGGTTGAGTTAGATCCAAATTTAACATAGTTATATGCAATTAGTTCCAGACTCTTCTATCATCTATTGTTACTAGTATGTGTAAAGTGTAAACTCATACTTGTAGAACCCGATTAGGCTAATCCGACTTAATCCGAACAAGGCAAATTTTTCATTGTTTGACAGGTTAGGAACAGAGTAGGGATGGAACATTAATTTTTAACCTCATAAATTACAAAACGAAGACGGAGCAAGAAAAAATGTGAAGACGGAGCAAGAAAAAATGTGAGACGAGGACGGAAAAGCCATAATGCGACCCCGACCAGTCTGCCATTCATAAAATATTGGCAGAGATTACACATATATTGAACACTTGTTAGAGGCAGAAATATGACAATAGATTCTGCGAAATACGTTCATCTGCTGTGAGATTATAAAGCATGTCCGAATGTAAAAACTCGCATTCAAGAAGAACGAATTACTCTTTCTATTGAAAAATTTTCAGCTCAGACGGCCGTTTGGAAATACATCGTGGAAGTTTAAGACCGATTACACAATTGAACACCTCAAGGCAGATATAATGGAAGGAATATGCAGGTCAAAAGCATCTACTCAGCTAGCTAAAACTTATGTACAGTTCTAGAGAGTAAATGAAAGTACAGCAATTCGTTCCAAGTATCTGGAGTGCCAGGAAGACACCAATGGCTGCAATCTTGGATCCTCGATCTGTATCGGTTTTCAGGGTTTTTCCCGTATATAGAAGGATGACCATCAATCCTGAATTCAGATAACCTTGTGATATTCAAAAAAGTTACAGGAGTTTTCATGTTCTTGATTATCTCTTCTGTGATTGCATTCTTGTCAGAAGAGCCTGTCGGTGAAGTTTCGTTAAGTGGTTGAGTAGCTTCTGTGCAATGGCCACCTGAATTCCATTGTCCTCCCCTGTAAAATCAGAGATCATAAGCCATCAGAGATTCGATGAAGTTGAAGTGATGGCTATGGAGATATGAAGGCAAACCTGAAATGGGATGGCGCGGAACTTCGATAGAAGACTTGGGTCTTTCTTGGATTAATGTACCTATCAACCCATGCTGCCCAAGTCACCAAAGCTCTTCTGAAAGCTGTCAAAACATCAAGCTTTGGATGGACTTGGTTACCTTCCTGGTAATAGTTGATCCTGTAAAGAAGGCAACAATTGTGAGCAAACATGAAATTCTGCAATGCCCAAGTTGAGCTCCCAAGTTTCTCCTAAAAATCAGACCCAAATGTCAATTCTGTCTTATCGATAAGGGCTGCTCCCTTTCTAAGAAAACCCTCCAAACAAATTGAATTAGATTATTATCTTCATTGAGCTTTCAATCTCTAGTAGCAGTTAAATCTCTCAGTAGGTACCCCAAACTCAAAAGTAAATTGTGCAGCAGCAGCAGAATGTGCCTTCTATCCAACAGAAAAACGCATAAAAGGTAAAGTCGGAAAAGCTACAAACCCGGCTTTGGTTTTGAAATGCGACCACCAATGCGCCGTGTTGAAGATCAGAATATCAGCTCCTTTCCATCTCGATGATCCATGATCAATAGCATCAATCCGCAATGTCGACACCCGCTTCGAACCTACTCTTGCTTTGCTCTCGTGAACTAGAAAATGCGACACATAGTATTCAACAGTACATTTGTAGTCCTGGCACATCAAGATCAAGAGTAAGCTTAGTACAAGGGAACAGAGACATTAACTTCCTTTAACACAGCTAACGACATTACCACAAATCTGAAGCTGTAATTCCCCTTCTCTTTAGTGATTCTCCTTCCACGTGTTTCATACACCTTCTTAGGATCTTTAACAGCTTCCATTAATAAACACAGCATTGATTCCCACTGGTTCCTATTGATTGAATCACCAACAAAAACTAGTCTTTTCCCTCTTATCAGATTCAGCATTTTTGTAGCATTAAACCTGAGAAGCAACTTCAAGTATAAAAATCAAGCACATATCTTCAACAAAGTGTGATTTCATACCATCCCCAGAATAAGTGATTTCATACCTTGGAACATCACAGTCTTGAGGTTGCCATCTCCACTTCGTGTAATCTTTATCAGGCCTCCCATTTCCAGTACAATCAAAACCTTCATCTATATAAGGGCAAGTCTTGTTGGTGTAAAGAGGATAACTTTCATCATAAACCCACCTTCCCTTTGAAAAATCACAGACTTGATTTCTCATTTCTTCAATTCTTGCCCTCTTTAGAACTTTACCTCCGTCAATTGAAGTCATTCTACTATGCCTCACATCATTCTTTCTGCTGAAAGCTTGAACTTTTGCTTCAGAAGTTACAATCTCATTCACGTTCTCTCTCTTCAAAGTTTCATTTTTCACCACTGAAATTCCTCTAATCTTTTTCCCTTCAACATTTTCAGCAATTGCAGCTTCTGTTATTGTAACTGTAGAACTATTATTTTCACCATATTTTTCTGCTTCATCCTTCACAGTTTCAGATTCATTCCTCATCCTTAAAACAGAAAAACTTCCAAACCCAGAAGTATTTTCAGGTACTTTAAAATGATTATGCATCAAAATTGGATTTTCCAAGCCACTAACAGAAACATTTCTAGACTCTACTGAAAGTGGTCTAAGACCAACACCAAACAAAGTTCTCTTGAACTCAAAGCTGGAATCTTTAAGTATTGACGGGGATAGATTGCACAACCAGACAGTAAAAAACGTCAGAAAAGCAATAAAAGAAGAGACTGTGAACGAAAACACAAGCAATCTAGAGGGTTTCAAGGAGAAACTTCTTTGTCTCTCCATTTCTTCAACAAGCTAGTTTGAACTACTGAGCAATCACTACTGACTAAAGTCAAGGACAATTTGGTGAGGCTTGGTTAGGTATGTTTGCATGTGATAGTGACGAAAGCGAAGAAGAAAAAAATATTCCAAAGCAGAAAGACATGGACAGAGTGGAGGGCAACAGATGTATATCTGCAACAGTGGTTACAGTTGTGCTCATTAGTTCATGGGGAAAGTGGGGTGTGGTTTCGTCGATATGGAAATGAAGTAACAAACCATATCCAAAATTTTCTCAGATGAGATAATTTGATGTTTCATGTCTAACATTTTCGTTGTACCTCAAGGTGTTACTACACAAATAAATAAAAATTTATCTGTTATTAATAATGTTATATTATAGTTATATTGAAATATTAAATTATAATTTTTAATATTATTAGTTAAAACGATATTATTTTATTATAATAATTTAGTTTAAATTCTCTAAATAACTCAAAAATTAAACAAATTCAAATTTTTTTTTGTCAAACCCACAAATAGATTTGACAAAAACTGACCCGACCTGCTAATCCGACACAAAGTTAAGTGGGTTTGAGATTTGCTTAAATGAGTTTGGGTAGTAAAAGAGTTGATCCGTTTATGACTCGTTTATGACTTGTTTAAAATTTTGTTCAACGGGTAAACCCGACACGACCCGAATATAACCCGTTATAACCTGTTAAATATTTTTTAAAAATAAAATATTTATAATATATACAAAATTTAATTTAAAAAATATAAAAATAATAAATATAAATATTTAGTTTACTATTTAGATATAAATTGAGTTAAATTAAACATAAACGAGTCTTATGCGGGTTAGTTAAACAGGTTAAACCCGTAACCTATTTAATAATCGGGTCAAACGGGTCAGATTAATGGGTTAACCCATCAACCCATTTAATAATCGGGTCAACGTGGGTCGGGTCGGGTTACCCATTTAATAAACGAATCGGGTTCGGGTTTTGATTTCTAATTCGTTTATTAAACGGGTCGGGTTCGGGTTTGGGTTAATCGTGTTAACGAGTCATGTCGACCAGACCCGAACCCGACCCGTTAACCCGTTTTGCCATGTCTACCCACAAAGACAGCTTCTTTTTAGTAACAATTACTAAAAAAACTTTATTTCAATTTTAACTTATCAATTATACTACTAAAAATGAATTTCTACCATATTTTTTTACAAACCATATATCCTAATTTAAACTATAGTATAAATATTAAGTATCAAATTGAATTAAAAAAATTAAACTCAATATTATACTTCGAATGAAATTTAAGTCCAAAATTGAACTTTTTCCCTATATGAATCTCTTGTTTTTTCTAACACTATCTCAACGAGATTAGCAAACGCTTAAAATTAACAAACGCCTTAAATTAGTGATGCAAAAATTAATTTTGGTTAACTTCCAAGTGAGGCAAGAACAAGAAATCCCACATTACAAGGAAACCGTAACGAGTAATGGCAAAATTAATGAGTGGCGTGTGGTCCACGTGATCATCGCATGATAACGACCATTTACGTACGTGCCAACGTTAATGGAATAATTAATTCGCATGTCCTTCATTAATTTACATAATTAATTCTGACAGAGGGCGTGACCGTGATTCACGCTAGAATGTCTAAACATGAATTATTGAAAACTTTGGGGAGGTAAATGTAATTTACAGGATATATAGGACCTCCTAAATAAAACTAACCAAAACAGTCCCTTGTCCAGAAAATGTGTGAATGACAACAAGGAACTCATCCGGGTGATATACAATTCCGTTCAAGGCAACCAAGCTTCTGTACCGCTCTTTCATGGTGAATAGTGGGCTCCTGATCTCCTTCCAAACTTTGCTTGATGTTGCATCAGCAACATATGCATTGCCTTTCGTATCAACCGCAACGTTTTCTGCCATTGATTTCTCAGCATCTTCTACGTAAAGAGAAGAGAAAACAGATTAAAAGAGGTCAGAAACTAGAACACAACAACAGTTTCTGATCGGGTAGAAACAAGAACACACTTTCTTGCTTGACATTCAGTCATTCACCTCGTCGGCTAAGTTGTGTGATAAAAAGAAGCTTCCGCGCGGACAAATCATAAGCCGCCAACGCACTATGCTTATTCCGGAGATCATCCGCCACAGCAACAAGTAAATGGTTCCTAGGTCTATGACTATCAATGGCAATACCAATAGACGAGTTTGTATACAAGTCAACGTCTTTGACCAACAAAATTTCGGTCAAAATGGTGGCACAAGGATAATTATCAGGCACAACTACTCCTGATCCTCCATCCTCCATCAGGGAAACAAGGAACCGACCGTTGAGATCATCCCACTTGGCACATTCACGGAGAAAATCATTTAAGAGAAAAAAATAGTTTAATTTTCAAATTATTAATGGGCCGTGGGGATGTACTATTGGGCCAATTTTGTAATTGTGGGAGCCCGCTTGGTGTAAAATTGATTGAACCAGTCAATTCATTGAACTCTACTGCTAAACAAACTTGAGTATAGAGAAACGACTCTCTTCGTCACATTTATCGTTGCCCCAGGTGAAACCCTAACTTCGATTGAATGCATTGTTTCTTGTCACTCCATTACGTCGTGTCTTTCAATTTTCTAGCGTTTTTCTTCGATTTAGTTGAATCTGGTTTGTTTGTTTATTTGTAAGAATTGCTTATACAGATTGAAATTCGAGAGTTGTTAATTTTGCCTTTTGTTTTTCTTTCTAATCTTTTGTGTAGTCATAAATTGATCCCTGTCGAAGCTGTGTTATTTTGAGTTTGGTAAATGTTTTGTTATCAATTGATTTTGGTCGATCGGTGTTCCTTCAATAGGCTATGTATCGATGCAATATTCACTGCATTTGTTACATTGAGTTGTAATTTTGATGGTTTTGTCATTGGATGAAGCGTCTAGTGGGTAATGTTTCTGTGATGACTGGTTTTGGTAAATGGAGTTGCAGAGAGTAGATGAATGTTTTGAAGTAGTAAGTCCAGTATATGGTAAGTTGCGTTGAACAAAAGTAGAGCGAAAGACCCATGTTTTGACTAACACACTGCGCTTTTTTCTTGTCAGAAGAGTGTGATAATGTGCATGAGTTATTAGATTTGCAAGTGTTTGATTCTCATTCGTTTTGCATGTTAAGACTTAAGTTGTTTTCCTTTATCCTTAAAATTGTGTTTCAATTGGTATTGGCTCTGCATTTTGCTTAACTTGTCTGGTAATTTATCAGCTTGATTTATGCCATACGTTCTTTGTATTCTTAGATGATTGAACTTGCTGCTAATTTTCTCAGGTTAAATCAAAGAAGAGATGGCTGGCGGTAGAATTGCACACGCTACCTTGAAAGGACCGAGTGTTGTGAAGGAAATATGCATTGGGATTGTTCTTGGTATCGCGGCCGGCAGTCTGTGGAAGATGCATCACTGGAATGAGCAGAGGAAAGTAAGACAGTTTTATGACTTGCTAGAAAAGGGCGAAATTGGCGTTGTTGTTTCAGAAGAATAATCTATTTCATAGTTCTTATCTACTGTGATGCCATGAACAAGCATTGTGAATTTTGTTGTCCCCTTTTACTCTTAAAGTAGAGCAGACTTGATGGAGCTTTGAAGAATAATATTGCTGATTTGATATGTGAGAACATTACTGCATTACTTGGAAACGTTTGAATGGTTCTCCTTGCATCTTCTCTGTTACAATTGTTTTTTCAATTGATTGATGTGTACGGTTGATGCTTGTTCAGTTTCTCTGCACATGGTATAATTCTTGGTAATGATTTTTGTTCCTCATGATTCATAAATACCGTATCGCTGCGCACCGGCCTC
>CANYCX015223367.1:0-21234 GCA_948193385.1 Breynia disticha f. nivosa | reverse complement strand
ATGATATTTGTAGAGCTGTAATTAGTCAGCAAAGTCAGCTGATTATTAGTCAGCAAAATCAGTTGTAAATTAGTCTTTGTAGAGCTGTAATTAACAGGTTATTTGTCAGCAAAGTCAGCTGCAAATTTGTCAAAGAAAATCCCTTAAAGTTAGTTGGGATTTACCTAAAATTAGGTCATTCTAAGTGTATATATTAGTGGTTTGTTCCAGCAAGGTAAATCAGTTAAGAATACCTCTTTTTCAAGTTGGTATCAGAGCAAAACAAGGTATTCTCTTTGAAAAAAAAAACACCAAAAAAACAGAATCATGTCCACTTCAGAGGTCGTCAATTCTGGATCAACTACTGTCCAGTCGAACTCTGGAGATACCGAATGGAGAACCTAAGAATTACCTCTACGAAGCTGAATGGAAGGAATTTTCTGAAATGGTCCCAACCCAATCGATTCTGATGTATTTGAAAGGAAGAAAGAAGTATGGGTATATTACAAGGAAAGTAAAACAATCAGAAGAAATCGATCCTGAGTTTGAAAATTGGGAAGCTGAAAACTCTATGATAATGACACTGCTGATCAACTCCATGGACGACAATATAGGATCGACCTACATGGGCTACACCACTGTTAAAGAACTATGGGACAACCTAGTTCTAATGTATGCGGATCTGGATAACAAGTCCTAGATGTATGAAGTTATCCTGAAGATCAAAGAAACTTGTCAGGGGAGTATGGGCGTTACTGAATACTATAATGCCTTAAAAGGGACTATGACAGGATCTGGATGCATTCCATTTCCATACCTAGGAGTCCATAAGTGACTTAAGGCAATATAGGAAGATTGTGGATGACCAAAGAATTTTCAAATTCTTGGTTGGACTCAATGTCGAGTTTGATGAAGTCAGAGGAAGGATTATAGGCAGAAACCCTCTACCATCTATTGATGAAGCCTTTGCAGAAGCGCGACGGGAAGAGACACGGAGATGAGTAATGGTAAAAGAGAATACCAACACTCCAAGAGCAAATTTTGTGCCTTTGGAAGGGTCTGCGCTACTGTCCAAGGAAGATGTTGCTATGGCTGCTAGGTTCAACAAACAAAGAGGAAAGAAGGATGACAAGTCTGGGCTCTGATGTGATTTTTGTGAAAAGGCTAGACACGCATGAGAAACTTGTTGGAACCTAAAAGGGAAACTTTTTTAGGCTAATGAACAGAAGGGGCAGAAGGCAGGGAATGTGGCAAAAACTAAGGCTGAAGTATTCAGTGCAGAACAGTTAAGTTACACACAGAAACTCCTAAGGCAACCACAAGCTAATGCAGCTGGTATTCCAGCAACTTTTGACACTCAACAAGGTAATTATCTATGGATAGTTGACTCAGGGGCTACTGACCATATGACCAATTAGTCATCTTTATTCCACACATATGAACCCAAGAGAAAATTAGAATTGCAGATGGGTCATTTGCACCCATCGCAGGCAGAGACACAGTTCTGCTAACACCTAAACTACACCTCAAATCCGTACTGCATGTTCCTAAACTAGCGTGCAACCTTGTGTCAGTTAGCAAACTCATACAGGATTCAAAGTGTAGGGTGTTCCTTGGTGAATAAACGTGTGTTTTTCAGGAAACACTCTCGGAGAGGATGATTGGCAGTGCTAAGCTACAGGATGGACTCTACTACCTGAGTAAGGAGGATTCAGTGAAGGGACAGGCTCACGGACTAACTACTTCAAGAGCCAATGTAGAAGAAATAAAGTTGTGGCACAATAGATTGGGTCACCCTAACCTATTGTATTTAAAAAGGGTGCTGCCCAATAAAGTGAATAAAATTGTCCCTGATTTTGTGTGTGAATCATGTGTTCTTGCCAAGAGTTACAAAAATCACTACCTAAGAAAGGCCTACAGACCTATCAAGCCATTTTCACTAATCCACAGCGATGTTTGGGGACCATCGAGGATAAAAACTAGAACCAGAAAGAGGTGGTTTGTGACCTTTACAGATGACTATACAAGAGTTAGTTGGGTATTTCTAATTAAGGATAAGTTAGAAGTTGTTGTGGTATTCCAGAATTTCTACAGGATGGTTGAAAGCCAATTTCATGGGAAAATCAAAGTTTTACACTCTGGCCTCTGCTATCGGTACCAAATACATTAATGAAATTTTGGGCAGCTTCTTAAGGGAAAAAGGGGTATTATATCAAACTACTTGTGTGAATACCCCACAACACAATGAGGTTGCGGAAAGGAAGAATATGCATCTACTTGAAGTAACAAGAACGCTCATGTTTTCTATGAATGTGCCTAAATATCTCTGGGGAGAGGCTCTACTTATAGCCACTTATCTGATCAATCGGATGCCTAACAGAACATTTGGCTTCAAGGCTCCTTATTCTATCCTAAAGGAAAGTTTCCCTGGCCACAGATTCTCTAGTGACCTGCCTCCGAAAGTGTTTGGGTATGTGGCTTATGCGTATTCAAAAGGGCAGACAAAGCTGGATCCTAGAGCTGAGAGACTTGTGTTTATTGGCTATGCCGTGAATCAAAAGGGTTATGTATGCTATGACCTTAGAACCCGCAAAACAACATCTCGATGGATGTAACATTTTTGGAAAACCAACCCTATTCCCTTCAGGGGGAGAACGAGTCTAAGATGGAAGGAAATATGAAAAGTAATTTTTGGGATGTTGATATTTCACTGCATGGTTTATCTAACCTCGAGAAACTGCAGGATGCAAACAAAACCCTGCAGGATGTCAACAACATCACTATAGACATTGAGCAGCCCGAGGAACAGAATGATGCAAATCTAGGAGCACACTCAGACAGTACAGGTGATAGACCCTAAGCGGAGGAGATGAGAGTTTACTCGAGGAAGCAGAAGGGCAATGGCAGTTGCTCCAGCCGCAACCTGGAGTTGAACCAGACTATTTCTGTTAATGAATCTATTGAAATTCCACCTACAATGACTAAATTAGCAGAAACAGAGGACGTACCTAGTGAGATTTCTACTTGTCTATAGCTGTCAGGAAGGGAAAAAGGACGTACTCAACATCCTTTAACCAATCATATGTCCTACAAGAGATTGTCCAAGACTCACAAGGCTTTTGTATCCCTCATTAGAAAGGTAATTATACCAAAGACCATTGAAGAAGCAATGGCAGACAAAGAATGGAAGAAGGCAGTGATGGAGGAAATAAGGGCCCTAGAAAGGAATGGCACTTGGAAAATCATTAAGAATCCAGGAAATTTGAAGGCAGTAGGTTGCAAGTGGGTCTTTACTGTCAAATTCTGGGCAGATGGAAGTATAGAAAGGAAGAGGCACGCTTGGTGGCAAAAGGATTGACTATCAAGAAACCTTTGCTCCAGTAGCAAAGATAAATACTATACGGTTCTTACTGCCATTGGCAGTGAATTTGGACTGGGGACTTCACTAACTCGATGAGAAGAATGCTTTTTTGAATGGTAATCTAGAGGATGAGTTATTCGTGAATATTCCTCCTGGATTTTAAGGAAGCTATGGAAGTAGGAGACTGTGCAAGTTGAAGAAAGCCCTTGAAGGACTAAAACAGTCCCCTAGGGCATGGTTCGAAAGGTTTGGTAAGGTTGTGAAAGGGTTCGGCTACTCTCAAAGCCAAGCCGATCACACTATGTTCTACAAGGAATCTGCAGCAGGAAAAAAGGCAATACTAATTGTATATGTTGATGATATTATCATCACAGGAGACGATATACAGGAAATTGAGAATCTCAAGCAAATGTTGGCTAGGGAGTTTGAACTTAAAGATCTAAGACAGCTAAAGTATTTCCTTGGAATGGAGTTTGCTAGATCAAAGGAAGGTATTTTTGTGAACCAAAGGAAGTATGTGCTGGATTTGCTAGCAGAAACAGGCTTTCTGGGTTGTAAAGTAGCAGAAACACTAGTTGAGGTGAACTTAAAACTACAACCACAGGTTGTAGACAAGGAGAAATATAAAAAACTGGTGGGAAGACTAGTTTACTTATCTCACACTAGGCCTGACATTGCATTTGCAGTCAGATTGTTAAGTCAGTTTATGCATTCACCAGGGCAGGAACACTTTGATGCTGCACACAGAGTACTTAGATACTTAAAAGGTACTCCTGGACAAGGGTTGATAAAATCAGAAAGGAGATGGACATTGAAGCCTTTACAAATGCAGATTGAGATGGTGACAAGAATGACAGAAAATTTGTCTCTGGGTATTATACTTTTGTGGGAGGAAACCTGGTGACATGGCGGAGTAAGAAACAAATTGTTGTGGCCAGAAGTAGTGCTGAAGCAGAGCTTAGAGCACTGGCCTCAGGAGTTTGTGAGGCTATCTGAGACAGAAGATTACTAAGGGAACTGGAAGTTCCTATGAAAGCACCTATGAGGAACTATTGTGACAATCAAGTAGCAATCTTTATTATTCATAATCTTGTCTTGCATGACAGAACCAAACATATAGAGATTGACAAGCATTTCATAAAAGAAAAGGTGGACGCAGGAGATATTTGTATCACCTATGTTCCAACATCGTAGCAAACCACAGACTCCCTAACTAATGGATTAGCAAAAGATCAGTTCAACAATCTAGTTGGCAAGTTGACGATGAAGGACATTTACAAATCAGCTTGAGGGAGAGTGTTGACAGTAGTGTGTGAACGTGATCTTTTTATTTATGTAAAGTTGTAATTAAAAGCTTATTAGTAAGGAAAGCAAACTGTAAATTAGACAGAGGAATCCCTTAAAGTTAGCAGGGATTATCCTAGAATTAAGTCAGTCTAGATGTATATATTAGTGGATTATTCCAATGATGAAAAACTGAAGAGAATACCTCTGTTTTCAAGTCTCAGACATTGTATAACATGAAATTGCTGTAACAATATTCACTCTTGTGTTGATCGCAAACTAATTAAAGCTAGCATCATTGTAATATGATCAGTAAAAAGCTGAGTTAAAGTAACACTTAATACCTGAAAACTTGTTCTGGCATTTGTATTTGGCATGATATGCGATGTGTTTGAGAAGAAGGAATGTGTATAACTAAGCCATAAACATTAGATAATATCCGTACTTCACCGTGTCATCATAAAATGTTTTCAATTTCAGGGGGGGCATTTCTCTGGTATTTATAGGAAGGTCCAGTTAAAGCCACTAAAGTGGGTTAAAATTCCAAAAGGCAATGGTGAAGGTGAGGAAGAACGGCCTGTTGAGGCTCTGATGATTCTTAAATATGGTGGGGTTCTCACCCACGCTGGCAGAAAACAGGTGCAATTTATTGATGGTAGTTATACTATTCTCTAATTAGATTCTTCTCTATATTATTTGTTGTTAAAGTTACAATGAGAAATACAACATGAATGATTTTGAAATTCATCAGTTGTTTCTGTTGCATTTTTATTTTTAATTAGTTTTTCCTCTGAACATTTTTATTTTCAGGCAGAAGAACTGGGTCGATATTTCCGGAATAATATGTATCCAGGTCAATGTAATAACCTACTTTCCTTCTAATGAATTATTAGTAAATTTCCAAGTTTAATGAGAGTGCTGTCATGTCAAGTCATTGATAGGATGACGTCTTCTGTCGATGGTTTTTGAACTTGTCTAGTATTCCTTGCATGCAAAGATTTCTATGTTGCAATAAGGAAATGAAGAAGAGTAACGTGAATTTGCGATTTCTATTTCCTGCAGTAGTTGATAAAGATTAGTAGTATAATGTGATGTGATTTATAAATCCTCAACTGTATATTGTTTATGATTAATTTTTTGTAGTTTACTTGGATTATCCAACAAGTTCCTGTTGTGTTTCTTACTTTAAGGGTATCTACGAATATTGCAGGTGAAGGCACAGGGCTTCTTCGACTTCATAGTACTTACCGTCATGATCTCAAAATTTATAGCTCTGACGAGGGTCGTGTGCAGGTATAGAATACTAGTGTTTCTTACGGGATTACACAATTTTTTTATTTGGTTATGATCTTATATAAGTGGGTTCTTGTTTTGTTTATATGGTATCTAACTGAATTGGACCATATCCTTTACCACATGTGTCTGCAGATGTCTGCAGCTGCTTTTGCTAAGGGTCTTCTTGATCTTGAAGGGCAGCTGACTCCAATCCTGGTTCGTTTTTTTCTTTATTGGAGATGCATATATATGTGATTGTGTTTGAAGATATGTTGATTACTGACTAGTTATCTCATCTTAAGGTTTCCCTTGTTAGCAAGGATTCCTCTATGTTGGATGGACTTGAGAATGCTAGTAGTGAGATGGAAGAAGCCAAGGTTTGTCTTTCTTTACAGATTCATTTTCTTCTTTATGCGTGTATCAATCTATTGTCCACTAGTTAACTAAGATCGAGGCCTAAAGATTGCTGTTAAATCTGTTTAGCGAGTATGTTTCCCCTCTCAATTGCTGTTAGAAATTGCTTCCTGGTGATGTCATAGTTTTCTTTTTCATTCTTTTTTTGGGTTAGTCATGCTTGTTCCTTTGGGTCTTTACTACGCTCAGGTATTTTGCACTTCCTGTTATTTGCAATGCTTTTGTCCAGACACTAACCTTTTGTTTTCATTAACCAGACCAGGTTGAATGAGATCATAACTTCTGGTTTGAAACCAATTTATAGCAATGAATCATCTGAATGTCCTTGGATGCGTGATGGGGCCGGTCTTCCTTCAAATGCCCGCGAACTTCTTCCCAAACTGGTATTGAGCATCATTCGTTTTTTTTTGTTATCCATTGAGCTGCTAATTGGCCAGCAATGTTTTTGTTTCTTCCTGCTCTCTTCCGATTGTTGAGTTTCTCATGGAGGTAGAATTGATTATGTATGCATTTATGTGTTCAATTGCCTAAACCTAGTAACCAATTATTCAGCAGGTTTCATTTGTCGAAAGTAAGATTAGTTTGGAACCTATACTTTTTAAAGCTTTTCTTGTTTCCCATGTTTTAGTTTTATGCATGCTTCAGTAATATGATTGTTGAATTTGAAATTGTGTTCATTTACATGCTGAATCAATTTATTTTCATTATTATTACATGGTTTCGAATATGAGCGAAATGAATTTAAATCAGATTTAAGGCATTTTAAGAAGTCGGGAGTTTATGGCGCTTATTCATGTTAATTCAAAGAGTTTCTCCATAAACCACTTCCCAATAATGTTAATACATTTTCTATTGCTTGTGTTTCACTTTGTTGTTCATCTAGTTGAGAGATGCACATGGTGCAACATATTATCTATTATTGGGAATGTATCGCTCATGTGATACAAAAATATTAGTTGACTTATAATGATGTGGGCTGTGGGCGTTATATAAACCAATTGATTTTGTATTAATGGGTTCCAGCTTGTATTGTTTATAAACTCACACACACGTGTGCATAGTTTTTAATCCATCCAAGTCTTGAAAAGTCAAAAACTCTTTGTGAGCATCAATAAGTTGTGATTTCTGTGATTCCATGTACATGAAATTTGCACTTAAGATTCCTTTTCTGCTTTGGTATCATTCATTGGTAGGTAGAGTTGACCAAGAAGGTAACAGAGCAAGTGAGATTACTTGCCAAGGATGAAGATGAAGAGCTGATAGAGACAAGTGAATATGCTGTCATTCCTCCTTACGACCAAGCAAAAGCCCTTGGTAAAACTAACATTGATACTGATCGTATTGCTGCTGGATTACCCTGTGGAAGTGAAGGGTTCCTTTTGATGTTTGCTCGTTGGAGAAAACTTGAAAGGGACTTATATAATGAACGCAAAGAGTAGGTGGTGGTTGTTTTTACAGTTGATCTTTCTTTTTAGTTTTTAGGTATTTTGTTGTTTGCCATTTCTAGAAATCTTATATATGATCTGTTCAGAAGAATATTTCCATTGTAAAGTCAAGAAGTTCTGATCAATTGTTGGGTTAATTCTTGAGAGAAACAGTAGCTTGTTTTTATCAAAACTTTCAGTTGAGATGATAGAAAATTAAAATTATTGATCAAATTTCACATTTTAACATTTTGTCATGGTGGATTTTCTTGCAGACGGTTTGATATAACACAGATACCTGATGTTTATGACTCTTGCAAGTAAGTAGTTTACCGCATTCTACCTTGTCTTTCTTATCGATTATCATAAAATGGTCTTTGTTAATATGCATTTTCTTGCAATTTTAGATTGAATGTCGATCTTTTTGTGTTTATAAAATACTAGTGATGATTCAGATCAACCAGCTGAGTTGAGCCCTGGATGATAGCAATGATCAATGGTTCAAATACTCTTTTTTCTTGATATATAGTTCCTTTGAAATGTGTTTAAGTTGCTACTCAACAACTTATAATTAATTTACATGTCCTGTCTGTCATTCCATTTTAATACTGCATATTCAATGCTGAAACTTCACGATGAATTTTTTGAAGTATTGATAAAATGCACTGAAACATGTAGGCATCATCTACCTCTTAAGTGATAGTTATAAATGTGGTGGCAAAAATATCCTTGTTCTTTTTGTTATACTATAGCTTTTTTTTGTTGCATCTATAAAACGATACGCAATTGACTTGTCTTTGTTTAATACATCACCATGCATGACTTCGTAAAATGGTTGGAGTATCTGAGTTTTTTTTTTAAGATCTAACAGCTTCTTAAATTTCTGTAGATATGATCTCTTGCACAATGCACATCTTAACTTAGATGGCCTCGACGAGCTTTTTAAAGTTGCTCAGGTATTGAATGCTCTAAATGCTCTCTGAGGACATATTTATTTGGCATCCTATTATGGAGTGAATTCTCATTTTCCTCCACTGCATTTTTTTTAATCTACTGCATATGGCGAGTGGATCACCATAACCTATGGCACTGTCAAGCCGTTCGCAATCCCTTTGCTATTATTTATTGTAGATTAATGTCTCAGTCTGTAAAAACTCTGTATTGTTGAGGAAAAGCTTCATAATTCTACACTATGATTTCAGGAAATAGATTGCCGATAAAATGAAGAGGAACAATTCATTTTCTACTATTCATTTAGATTCTGAAGAATCAATTTAATTTGTCTAGCTTGCATCTTGTCGCAGTTACTGGCGGATGGCGTCATCCCAAATGAATATGGAATTAATCCGAAGCAAAAACTAAAAATTGGTTCAAAGGTGAGTCCCTGGTGTCTGGTTTCCTTGTTTCTATTGCCAATATTTAGGTTATTGTCTGCAATGGTGACGACTCATCATTTGTCCGTTCTGGATTTGCTATTCCGAAAAAAAATTTATTCAAATTTGCCTCTTTTTTTTCTGATTTACACGATCTGTCAATGAATGACTAGGTTCTTCTTTACTAAGATCATTTTGGACCTTATGCCTTTGCTGTAATGGTAAAAATATGAAAATAACATATTTTTAGTAATTTTGTTTCTTTTTTCCTTTTTAATTGTTTTTAATGTTCAGATCGCACGTCGCTTGTTGGGTAAAATTTTGATTGATCTGAGAAACACTCGTGAGGAAGCCATTAGTGTTGCAGAATTGAAGAGTAACCAAGATCAGCAATCAACACCATTGAAGGCTGAAAAAGAAGAAGCGGATTATCAATCAAAATTTTTTATCAAGAGCGAAGACAACAACAGAAGAATGAGCACCACAAGTGAAAAATCAATGGATCAAGATGATGATGATGATAAAGAGACTCAATACCGTTTGGACCCAAAGTATATATTTTAAATTTCTAGTTCATTGCTTTCTTGATACCACGTTGACGATAGACTACAAGCTTGCTCCCTTTTTCAGGTATGCAAACGTCAAAACACCAGAACGGCATGTTCGAACACGTCTTTATTTCACATCGGTAAGTATGATGACTTTCATTTCCTGCCTAACCAAATATTTAAAATACACATTAAAGTAATATTTGTTTGGGTTAATGGGTTGTTTCAATTGTTTCTGAGAGGCCTTCAGGGGCTAACAGATCTGTGACAGGAGTATGAAGAATTGATTAGACTGTCTTCTATTGAATTTATCAATGAATTTTTGTTGCACTATAGAATTTATGTGGTTTGATTTTTTATGACAGGAATCACATATCCACTCTCTCATGAATGTTCTCCGTTATTGTAACCTGGATGAATCTCTTCAGGAAGAGGATAGCCTTGTTTGTCAAAATGCCTTGGACCGATTATGTAAGACAAAGGAGCTCGACTACATGAGTTATATTGTGCTGAGAATGTTCGAGAATACTGAGGTGGTATCAATTTGATATCGCTTGATTTGACTTCTTTTAGTTTCTTTAAATCCGTTGTGATATTTTGCTGAAGCAAATTGTTCTAAATATGAAACTGCAGGTAAATCTAGAAGATCCGAAAAGATTCCGGATTGAGATGACATTTAGCCGCGGCGCTGACTTGTCACCCTTGGAGGTAATGCTTACACAAATGGTCTCATCATGTTCTCATTGTGATGCTAAATTAGCATGATTTCTTGTTCAACCAATGAAAAATGGTTATTGGACGATGGATCTCAATGATTTTAGCCTACAGATTATCTTATGGTTTCTTGGACTGGCGTAGTAGCTTCAAATGTCAAAATTAACAAGTTTACTACAAATGTGTATCAGAAGAATGACAGTGAAGCAACCTCGTTGCATCAGGAGCACACATTGCCGATCATGGGTCCGGAAAGGCTGCAGGAAGTGGGATCATATCTGACTCTAGAGAAAATGGAGAAGATGATTCGACCGTTCGCCATGCCTGCAGAAGACTTCCCTCCGCCTTCAGTCCCCGCAGGATTCTCCGGCTACTTCTCAAAAAGTGCTGCTGTGCTCGAGCGTTTGGTTAACCTGTGGCGTTTTCATAAGCCAGACAAACACGCTAATGCCAATGGGAAGTAAAAGAGATTCTTTCTACTCTTCATCTGCCCTTATTTTTGTATTCCTCTCATAAAATTTCCCACATTCTTTTGTTGTTTTACTTCTACATCTTACGCATTCCAAATTAACCGAATGTCCTAGGCATCCCAATTTTAATTCGAAAATATTTTTGTATTAACTAGCTGGCCTTCTTGACTTGTCACTTGGTACTCTCACCATCTTAAATTTATAGACAATTTTAGACAATCACAAAGATTAATAAAATAATAGTTAAGTTAATTATAAATAATAGTTAATAAATAAATTTGTATTATAAATATGAGAATACCATTATTTGACATGTATAAAGATAATTTTTAAATAATAAAAAATTTGCATATAAATAAAATATTGTCTATATATTAAAATATGTTTAAAATTTTATATATCAATTTGAGATGGAGAAGATATATCATTGGGTAACATAAATCATTCTATTAATTTTTTTGCTGCAATCTTCTTGTAAAATAAGCTAAAATAATTCTGTGGTAATACTTTTTTGGTGGAAAAAGGAGTTGATCTTATGTATATGTTATTTTTATATTAAATCTATGTTTATAAAAAATAAATATATATTTATGCATAAAAAATATTTAAATTTATATTTACAAAAATATTATTTCGTATAATATAGAATTTAAAAATAAAAAATATATTACTTTATAAAAATTTTTAAAACAGGAATATTTTTATAAAAAAAATATTATAATATGTAACTAATCTAAGAAGAAACGAAAGTAGAGAAATACAAGCCCGACTCTCATTTTTTTAAGAAAACACGCCGTCGTTAGCGTTTACGGCATTATTATGCGTAGTTTTACTGTGAGGAGATTTAATAAGACACTTGTTTAATACCATTTGATTTGGTAAAAATAAATTTAAATTTTTTATTTATTCAAAAAAAATAATTTTAATTTTATATAATCTGTATAACTTCAGTAAAATAATAAAAGAGACTCATTGAGTCGTTTAGAATTTACCCATTATTATTGATTGATTGTCAGTCATAGCATTATTTGGGGATTGATAAAAAAATAAGCATCGAGTTCCAAATCTTGATAGATGAAATGAATGTGACAAATCTTATTTGCTGTCAAATGCTTAGCGATCTTGGATTAGTCAAGCGTATCAAGTTCTTGGCATGAAGTGATTTATTGACTCACAAATTTGCAGCCAATTGTTGATTTCCACCTACCACTGATCAGTTGGACTTGTAGTGTTTTTGTGCGACTCGGAAGGAGCACTTCCATGACTCGGACTTGGCGGGGTGGAGTGGAGTTAGTTCTATCTATGTGTCGTGATCCAACTAGAAACTTCCTGGTGAGCCCAATTTTTTATTTCCTTGTTTTCATCTTATGGAAAACGATAATAATAATAATAATATTTTTTGGAGCTATTTTGACCATAATAGTTTTGGATTTTGTATGTCAGCATTTGTATTAAACGTTGAATACTCGTCATAAATAAATTAGAGTGTAAACGAATTAGGCTGCTCGTGAATTGTTTGAATTCGAGTTTAATAAAAGTTTGTTCAAGCTCAGCTCGTTCATAACAAGTCTGTCCGTGAACAAAATATTATGCTCGAATGGTTAAATGAATTGAGTCTGAATGAGGTAGTACTCAGCTCGAAAATTCGCGAATATGCTCGTTTAATGTTGGGATTTTTACATGGATACATAACCTATTAAATAAAATTCATTTATACCAACTACGGAGGTTATCAAGGTGGTTAGTAGGTGTATTTTAGCAAAAATATAAAAGACTAATTTAAAAAGAAGTGGTAATTTAGAAAATCAGTTTTAAAATTGCACACTATGATTAAAAAGTTGGTATCTATGTAATTATCCCTTTAATGTTATGAATAAATCCAATTATATATTTGATTTTTTTATATTAATGTATAATTTTCATGTTTTCTTTGTATATCAAATATGTATATAATTTATTTAAAAATAAATTATTATAAAAATTATATTTTGATAAAATATATAATAAATTACACTAATAATAATTTTATTAAATAAAAAATATTAAAAATATCTAATAAATATGTTAATTTAATATCAAATGAAATTGTATTTTAATTTTTATTTAACGAAGTTCGAATAATTCGTGAAAATGCTCGTTAATTGGCGAACTTTAAACAAACTTGTTTGCAAATAAAATTTATACAAAATTCAGATAGAACTGAAGCTCGTGAAATTTTAAACGAGCCGAACTCGACTTTAAAACTCAGCTTGACTTGACTCGATTACAACCCTATAAACAAATAAGTTTTTTTTTAACTTGCATGTACGAAGTTGTATGTTAGATTAAAAGCTTAGAGCATAACACCGAAAGAATGTGGTAATTGAGAGAAGTGAGTGCATGCATCTGCATTTTATTTCAATGTAATTTTGTTGTGGTGAACTTATCCCAATTCCTACAAAGTCCAACTAAAATATCATATTTATTTCATTTCCTTCAAGTTTTCTTTGGTGGTTATGCAGAAATTGAAGTGAAAACGATGCTTATTGAATATCTTTTAGGGTTATGTTATGTTGTTGGGTCATTTTCAATCAATTCTTTGGCATAATTTGTAGATAATAACCAGAAGGTATCGTATTCCACTCATTCTCCACAATATTTGCAAAACACATTTATTCTTTTTTTTCTCATTCCCTATATTTTGTCTTCCCTGTTCACATTTAACCAAAACACTATGTACTAATTAAACTTACAGAGAGCTTTTATTGATAAATACAAATGCGTTTTGATAATTAGAGCAGCTAAACTTCTCGCGAGCAGTTTGGCAGTTGACTCACTAATAGCTCGTTCATGATTCGTCTCATTAGTAAATGAGTTAAACTTAAATTGTAAATGAATCGAGCTTAAAAACTTAAAAACTCGGCTCGGGAAAGTTTACGAACAAACTCGTTTAAGTGTTCATAAAAAGACTTGTTTAAGTATTCACGAACATGCTCGTTTAAGTGTTCGTAAACAAGCTCGTTTAGTTTATAGTAAGTGTGAAATAGTTAATAATTTATAGTCTTATATACACAGTTTGTAAAGCATTGGTTCAAATGATGAAGTTGGAGTGCATTAGTTCATAATACATGTCTCATTTTATGAATAGTTAATATTTAATAATATTAGATCTAAATAATTTTTAAAACTTTCAAATAATAAAATAGACACGTGTTGCATTTTATATACAGTTAATAATATAACTTGTGAGTTATACTTTTATACATATGTCTATAAAATAATTTGAGTGCTATGTAAATTATTTTTAAATTTTTTAAATAATAAAATAGATACATGTTGTATTTAATGTACTGTTAATATTATCTTGTAATTTTCTTGTTAGATTAATAAACGAGCTCATAAACAAGCTTTGGTTCGTGATCATATTATGTTCATGAACAAGCTCATTAATATCGTTTATGAGCTCGTAATAAATTCATGAACATGCATATTCACTGAACTCATTTAAGAGATTCGTTTTAGACTCGTGAACATATTTGTTTAAGAGACTCGTTTTAGACTCGTAAACAAACTTGTTAACTCGCGAGCTTTAAATAAGCTGAGCTTGAATAAGAATTTGAGCTCAATAAAAAGCTCGAGCTTGTGAAATTTTAACTAGCCGAGATTGAACATTCAAAAACTCGATTTGACTCAATTACAACTCTAATGATAATATTAATATTTAGATGTTTATCGCTATTCTAATTTTCTTTATTTTTATAAAAAAAAATTATTTGTAATACTTATTTTTATGTAATTATTTTTTGTAAATAAAGGGTTATATTCAATATAAAACACAGAATTTTATCTCTTCATTTATTTTGTCTGTAACATTCTAAATTAATTAGCCTATTAATCATGCAATTAACATTTAGATTAACTTGTAATACCAAATAATTAAAAAAAATTTCATATAATAATATTTTTGCTATTAATTTATTAATCACACATTATATTAACATATAATAGTATACAACACCGTCTGAGGCAAGGTCTGGAACACAGCTCATGCTAGTTTAACATGTCTCATGGGCACGACATCGTGTTATACTAGCGCGCCCCCTATTGAATTGTCACACGGAGCCCGTGTTATTAGACACGACCCGTGTGCAACTGTTGTATATCTATAAATCAACCAAATATCAACCTGAAATCAATCACACATAGATCTTATATCATATAACATAAACTCCATATTAAACATACGTACTTGTTGGTTATCAACAAGCAACTCAACCTAATCTAATATCTGAACTTCTTTGTGTAATCCTGTCTTATATTATATAATCATATCACACTCATAACATGTAAACATTTGCCTGTACATATCTACATGCAAACATGTTTGGGTGTAGAGAGAGAGTGCTGAGGAGCAACAGTTAATCCACCTGCTGATAAACTCTGAAAATTAGCTTCCAGCTATCTACCTGAACTTGAAATCAAAATATACAAATCGCACATTGGTGAGTTGCGAGTTCAGTGAATGATCATTTCATAACTAATTCATTAATTTATATCTTTAACTGATACTGAAATTCTGAAAGTAATATATATATGTGTGTGTGTGTGTGTGTGTGAGTGCACGTATATCTTATCGTATAAACATATAAATTGTATTCATTTCCATTTCACTATGTTTGTAATCTGGATTCAGTATATTTATCATATAATCGATATTAATTCTTATTTCACTGAATCTGTAATATGTATGAATTCGTATAATCTGCATTTTTTCTGTAATTTGTCTGAATTCGTATAATTTGTATTATTTTCTATAATCTGTATGAATTCATATAATCAGTATTATTTTCTGTAATCTTTATGAACATCATATGTATATGTATTGTAAATATCCACCCGTCGTCTACAATATCCAACTGTCCTCTACAATAACTCGTACAAATCCACCTGTCCTCTACGATATCCAACCGTCCTCTACAATATCTTGTACCAATCTCCACACACATATTACATATAATTATTCATTCAACACATATCATATATAAACAAAAACATAGCCTGTAATAATTGTTGTATAATCGATCATAATAACTGAAATACAATCTCAAATTTGTATAAAATCATATATGAAAATATCGATCATATTCATTGGAATATATGATCACGTATATGTGTACATAGTTCTGTATCATGTTTACCTAACTGATTTCATTCGTATATTCACATTCATTCATTCAATCATATCTGTATATATGTATATCAACATGTAAATCATTCATCGCATATAATTATTCTATTTTTAACTGCATTTAAAAGTGAGTGAGATTACTCACAGATTTTTTCGTAATATCTGGAGTTCCTCTAATACTCCGATCCTGATACTGTAGTCTAAATAATCACCCTATAAATACGAAAAATAATCCTATAACTCAATATCATTCTGAATATAACATTCTAATTATCAATTCTGTATAAATTCTCAGAATTTCAGGAGTAAAATTTAAGAATTCGATAATTGTTCTTATCTTTATTCCCTTGTGATTGTTTATATCGTGTTTCCTGGTTCCTCCTATCAATTCCCTCACTTATCTCTCTCTTGCTCACTCTCTTATTTTTTGTTTCTCTATTTTCCTTTTCTTTCACGTTTTGTTCAATAGTCGAGTTATATCATTCAACCGATCAGCACGGACATTCCACCCCCTCCTTACATTTCTAACATTTTTTGCATATTTGACAGCTCGTCACAGTTATGTCATTATCAACACAGTTTGTGTTAACTGGCATAACCTATCCACACCAATACGATTATCGTGTCAAAAATCACTTTCCCAAAAAATACAGTTGTTCTCATACTTGAACACAATCGTGCTCATATTTTCTCAAGAGCACGGCCGCCATGTTGATCATACATGAATTCAACCTTTACAAATTCTAACTCTGTTTCATCAACATTTTTACTTGTAATATAATTCCAACATATCCTAAGAACACAATATATTCAATTATTCTTAATTTCTGTGTTTATTTCATTAAATATATATTATCGGCATACTAATGTTACAGTAACTCCTCCGTATTATTTATAACATGTCATCATCAACTCTCCAAAATGCTCTCTACATAAGCTGTCCAATGACTACAATACCATGAACTTTAATCAATTTGTTGGGTTGAATTGATTTTTTAGAGAGGTATAGAGTCACAGGACGAATACACTAGTTGGGCAGCACAGTTAAAAACTAGGGCTTTTTGTAGAGCTTTGGTGTAAACCCATGTATGAATTCTTGTACTTATTTCTTATGTATATTTTTTAGACTCAATAATAGAATAACTTGCACTATAGAAAACTGTGTATTCCAAATTTTTTTATGCCAAATTCAGGAATTTGGCCGCTAAATGCATTAAGCGACCAAAACTTGGACGTTAAATTTGAACATCAAAACGTTGAATGCTAAATTATTTAGCATCAACGTGGACACTTGAAAACTTAGCGTCCATGTGGATGCTAAATCATTCAGTATGCACGTGAGAGCTAAAAATTTAACATCCACATGGACGCTAAATATTTTTTGACACAAAATAAAAAATATTTTTATAAAATTAATTATTAAATTTAAAATATATATATCTGAAATTGTATAATGTACATACAAATTATCAAAGTACCTATATATATGACTATCCTAAGATGGGGACGGAGGTGGCAGTGGCTGGCAAGATGTGGACGAACCATCGGGATCAACAGGCAGACGCGAAAAATACTATTTTGTCTATCGCTAAAGCTCTATGAATCGCTAGTCGTTTTGTTCTTGTTGACGCAACAACGCCTCTTCTGAGGTTTTAACTCGAGAACAGAGTTGCTGGCTGTCCAAGCCAATCTCCATGACGTGGGTGTCGTCTCGTCGTGGGTTGGAAATATGCTTGGAGAAATAATCAAAAGCAACGGACCCCCACGCCAAAAATAGATCCTCCAGGGCCAACATTGCCTACGACCTCTATGTGGGCCTCACACTCATCTTGCTTCCTCATGTTGTCCTCAGGAGATCGCTGACTAAGTACGGTCTGAGTGCGTTCCTATTAAAAAAACCTAAAATCATATTATAAAAATGAACTTAAAAAATTAATGGAGATTTTGAAAATGAACGTACGTGAACGTTTGCGAATCTCTCGTCAATAAATTGGGTCGAACCCCACGTCGTGTGTGTCTGAACAAAAATATTAAGAGGCCCAATGGGCTGACTGGGCTCGATCCCTAAAATAAATAGTTAAAAATAATTGAATTGAAAAGAAATATTAAATAAACTAAGTAAAAAACGAGATGTTTGTAAGAAAAAAAATAAAAAACATATCATCATCTGGTGGTGTCGGCGGTATGTGATCGACCCCAGTGTGCAAGGCTAGTCGTGAAATTCAATTCGTACTTTGCTTTGTTGACTTTTCTTTCTACTATAACGAACTCCAATGCACCATCCAAACGTCCAAAGTCGGTGAATCAATCTGATGAGATTGGCATTTTTCTTGACGCGTCTTGCCAATAACGTCATCATATCTACGTCCAACCTACTTTTCTCAATGTTTTTTGATTTCTTTCTCTGACATCTTTATAGTGCACCGTTACCAAAGAGAAATGTCGTTAAAAAATAATTTTTTAAGACGTGTGAATTAAAAGAAAAAGTATACATTAAATAAAAAAATTAAATATACGTACTTTTCATGCTTCAAACCATCGGTCTTCGATTTCTAGCTAGCCGATTTCCAATCAATCGCTCTCAAATTGGGTGAGAACGTAATAATCTGTGTGGACCAACAACTAATCTCCTCACTCAACTCCATACTATAAAATTTTAAATAATTATTTAAAAGAAATAATAACTTACATAATAATGAAATATAAACTAAATAGAAAATTACTTACACATCCGACTATCGAATTAAAGGATAGATTGCGTTTGGATCAAGACCTCGTGGATGCAATGGACATAGGACAGCTGAAGTGGACGCCTCATTATCATTTTGTGCAAGTTGAGGCTTCGAGGGAGCTGTAGGGTCGAGTTGAGGCAAGTCGTGCAATGTAAACTCCATACCATAGAGCTTGATGACGAATGAGTTGTCACCAAATAGCTCGAGCTCCAAATAAACAGACGCCGTCGGCAGAAGTGGTTGTGTTGGCCCGTACACGGAAGCCAGAGTGTTAAAAGCGACCGTTTGTGGCACGTGGGTGAAGTTGCGATCCCTACAGAGGTGCAGAGGGAGTCGCTCCTCGTGGAGGTCGAGTACCACGTCTATCAGCTCTACGTACAAACATACTAGAAAAATTTGAAAGTAATGTAAATTTTTATGTTAAGTTCCTAATTGACAAAATTAATTATCGTTGTAAAATATTATATTTAAGTTCCTAATTGACAAAATTAATTATCATTGTAAAAAATTATATTTTAGTCCCTAAAAGTAAAATTTTACTAAAAATATCAAAATTTATATAAAATTATAGTATAGTCCTTAAATATAAACATTAACAAAAAATACTCATTGTAATATAAAATTACGACATGTAAAAAAGGAATGTCCCTAGAGGAGAAACAAACATGGGTCGGGAGCAAATATTGTTCATAGTGGTTTTGTGGCATCACAAGACAGTTTTGATGAGAGAATTAAGCAATGAGGTGTTGACTCTTGGTACAACTAACAGTTTAAGTGATTGTGTGACTAACACTAGTGTAGCTTATTATATTACTTCCTGCAACACCCTTAAATTTACATTAACAAGTTTAATTAATAATTAAAATAATGACATGATAGAACCCAATTATTTTAATTAATAAAAAAATGTGTTTAGAGAAATTATATGCATTCTCTTCTGGATTATATTATACATACATATGTATACCTGAAAGTACAATAATAAACACGAAATTTACTAATTCAAGTACTTTTCTCATTTTGTACAATTGATTGGGTCATCTTGGAATTATTGAAAGTTAACGTGACATTTTTAAGGAACCAGAAGATTATTTAATCAAATGAACTTTCATGTTTAGCTTGCTCCCCAAAGAAAGCTAATTAACATGTCGTCATTATGCAAAATTCAAAATGATCACCTAAATTTTTGGTTTATACAAGGTGATATATATGTATCTGAAAGCAGTAAATACAGAATTAATGCGCAGTATGTAATTGGAAGAGAAACTTAAGTGTTTCGCGACGCAGTAGAATAAATCAACAGCGCAATAATTCCCCAATCACGTTCTGGATGGTCCTTTCATGGATATACAGATGTATATCGAGTTGGAGCGAACCCGCATTCTCTTCTAATCATAGTTTAGTGTACTGGACAGAAGAATACAAAATTCTTCTATGTTGGTTTTTTTCTCGGCTAAGAAAGCTCTCTCAATATTAACTGGTGGTTAATGGGCATTAGGGTATTAACTTCTAGTTAATTCCCTTTATATAATAGACTTAGCAAAAAGTCTATTTTGTCCACGCATATAATTTCTAATTACGTGCATGCCCAACAATCTCTCACTCGTGCATAATAAGATATTATCCCATTAAGTCAAATTTCATCACGTAACACTAAACATGTATCAGCGAGACCGCATGACCAGTCAACGTATAAGGCATGCACCTTAAAGTATATCTCATATACTTTGACCTTTGGCTTAAGTGTGATTTGATCTCAAGAAAATATTCATATACACTATTACTTTTTCCTATGAAAAAGTAATGAGCTCAAGCGTAATATGATTTAATAAGTGATATTTAACAAAAAGAACTTCCTCTATTTAAATAACATTTCCACATATGTTTAATGTTTAATTGATAAGTCTCTATCCACCCGTTCATTGCTAACGCAACCTTGTTTGGGGTTCTTATCAAATTAAATAATTAAACACATGTTTCTAGTTATTTAAAAGAGTATTAATGGTAATTTAGAGTTTTAACTCAATTTTGGGTCTCACATTAGGAAAGTTGAGATCAATTTGATAATATCTTTTCATCTTTCGATCATATTAAACACATATTACATAAATATGCCATAGCATCAAATCCATTTAGGACATATGTTATTATTGTTCAACGCTATGCGAAAGCAATAATCACCTAATGTACTCATACATTATTACTTTTGTCCTCCATTAAGCCTACACATTGACAACTTTTGGTGTTGACAGAACGAAAGATGCTCACTCTAATCCATCTATAATCCTTACATATGAAAACCTAATTCATATTAAGAATTTCATTCATGTGAGTAGATGAGTTCTGCTAACATACTGAACTATTCCAAATAGTTCTACATGTATTGAAAATTATAAGATTTAACACAATGTATAACTTGCATTCTATTTCAAGTAGAATTCTCAAGTAACATTGTAAAAGTTCATCTCTAAATACATGTTCCTAAATCTTACA